>CM075299.1:2163685-2179274 GCA_037672795.1 Lagerstroemia speciosa
TTACGTTGTTCAATATTCATTTTCACTTACTTAATTTTTACTTTTAATTTGTGAGTGGAAAAAATTTCATAGTCGAAAGGTTTGTCTTCTAGTAAAACTGATGAGCTTGAATCCTTATCGATCGATGCCCAGTATACTTTTCAAATGTTAGATGATAGTCTAGAAAAATATGAGTTTGGTCATCATTTTTTCTTTTATCAAAATTGTATAATATTCCATAAGTCATATAAATCAATGGAATTGCTAATAAGTCCATGGAAGAACTCCCAGTAGAAAGGGACAAAGTAGAAATAGGATTTGATGCAACTGGGGAAGGATTTAGGAGGAGCGACGTTGGTCTCCCTAAACTAAAAAATCTTAAAACACTATATATATTTTATTTAATTTTAATAATTTTTTGTTAAATTATCATATTTCACTATCTAAATTCTTATACTATTCATGGTATTTTGCTCATTGAATATATTTTCCAGAACGCAGTTAAATGCTTTCTTGATTATACAAAAGAGGGAAAAGGTCGAAATTTTGAAATTCAGTCTCGTGTGGTACACACACATATATATCTCATTTGTTTTTCATGCATGGCCGCTCGCTAGTTATCAGGTGAGTAAGAAATAAAATATAAATATAAACGTGTATATTTATACGCAAAATTGTCCATAAATTAGCTAACATGATGAGGACATTATTTGTGTATTCGGCAGAATTAATTTAGGTAGGGGATCATCATCGTCATCATTGCAGCTCGACATAAGAAGGAAACAGCTATATGAACATATCACGAGTCAGCTATCCAAATCATTATAGTGTAAGCTTTAAACCTAATGCCTGTCCATATCTATCCATTTCGCCGCCGGTTTGTGAACAATATATATCTCATGGCCATGTATATCTGGGAAAATCGTGACCCTATGACAAGATTTTTGTTTTCTAGATCACCGTTCAGCTCTGTGGGTCTAGAAAGGGTGAAACGACCGGGAGAGTAAAATATTATAGAGAATTTTTCTTATAAATCGAACCCAAAAACTCTCAGCTCAAAGTCAATGGAGGTTTTGATTGCACGTATATATCGTGTCCCTTTGTCATCTCAAGGCATCGTTCTTGGACCGATTTGAAAAAAGTATCGATGATAACGAACCCCTGACCAGGCTGGCCGCATGTCTTTTGAAATGTTCAGAAAAATTATACATTAGTCTAGGATTAATGAGTGGCATGACCCTGTAATAATTGTTGGGTCCCTGTTGGTGTCCTTTGCGGCCATGATTTCAGGGCAGTTCTCCCCCATAAGATGCAAGACATCAAGCCTTTTCCTTTGATTTTGTTTCCTGCCTGCATTCCTTGCGATTTACTCATTCGCAGTCTTCACCTGGCAGTAATCGGGCTTAGATGAGACTCATTCCAATCAGCAAGTAACCCTACAAGGCATGCGATTGAACATGGCCTCATAATGAAGGTGCGTTTGCGGTTTCAGTACTATCAAATTATGGAAAATGTCAAAATTGCAATTGAAAAGTTTTTAACTATAGAAAATACTTTTACCGTTATAGGTCGAAATGTAACACTATTATATTTGTAAGATAATACATTATTTGGAAAAAAAAATCGAGTTGGCTGTAAAGTTTAAATAGTACGGTGAAATGATTATGAAGTTAGTTTAATCGAGAAAGTTCACGGGTCGGAGAGTTTTATCCATTAGTTGACCGATCTTGTTTAATTATGAATCAGTTAAGACCTATTAAATTCTCAAATGTCAGGTTCGTGTACACAAGAAAAGGTTGGTTGAAATCCGAAGATTGCACGTATTTTGGATGTAACACTTTACCAATCACTTTAAAAAAAATTTAAATGATATAATGTCATATTATAATAAACTTCAAATCGCCAAATATCATGGTTTCTCGTGTAAAATGGCGGATTTTATATATGTTCGTTCAAACACTGAAAGTGAAAATTTTAAATTTTATCCACCATAAAAGATTCTACGATCCAGTCATTTAACTATTAAGTGGGTCGGAAAAATAATTATGAATAGCTGATAAATTTAAAATTTTAATCATGAGCTGTCATATTGGATTTTGAACAATCCAGTGATTGTATCGTGAAATCTTAGTTGAAAATGAGTTGATACTACTGAACACGGAGAAAGATGACGATGATGATTTCTTCAGACTGAAAATTGAAGGAATTAACCCGACAAAATTATCCCGCTTCTTTTGAGGGCTTTTTAACAGACAATCATAATGTTTTTGAGGCCATTATAGGAACAATCAAATGCAACCACTCAGCTTGTTTTAGTACTTTCAGAAACCAAGCTCAACCGGCCATGGCTGTGCCAATCCTCATCCCTCCATCAAGTCAATGATGTCTGGTTGACCTAGCAACAGTATGTGGCTCCTCCTCATACTTTCCAAGATGGGCAGAGCTAGAAAAATTTATTCATGAGCGATAGTGCGAGAGAACGAATCTAAATAAAATCAAGTTAAATTCATGCAATATTTTATAGATTTTCTCTAATTCAGTTGACAGTTTCTCATGAATACTCACAAATCAGCCCTGCTTTGAGGTATCGAACGATGACGTTCATGTCTACGCACTTTTTTATAAAATAACCGGTGCATGCATACTTTCTGAATGCGAAAGCAAGCTTGTTCGATCAGTAGCTCCCATCCCGGTCACGAGCAGAATTTCGACGGACAGATAGCATACAAATAGGATGTTTTATCAGTCAAGGATAGGCATACATGTTTGCCTTATTGATGTATACCGTCATTATGGTTCTTCATCTTCACCCTTTTATGGGACACATGATTGTGGAAGTGCTTTCTCCTATTTTCTCACAACACATAATTACTGTACTAATTGCACTCACATGCCATTTGCACGGAAAAAGCGAAGCAGTGAATTGAATAAATTAATTAATTTAATGCGAACCAAGTTAAGGATCTAATTGGAAGAGTTGATCAAGATCCCCTACTAAGATTTATGAAATCCCCAATATAATCAAACATGCATTGATTCTGTTGGTGGACGGCTTCGGTCAAGAAAATCTTGAATCGTCATAACTTATGATGGGATCTCGATCTATGCGCTTTATTTTTTTTGGGTCTGCAAAACTGGTTAAAGAAGGAGACTAGTTATGATTCTGGAATATGCAAGTAAGATGAGCTCGTGGGCGCGGTCCGGACCGACACTTCAATACTTAAGTTAGAAAGGAGGTTAAGGAGACTGTCATGAGAGTGTGAGGGATAAGTGGTTGCAGATAAGAGGATTGAAGAAGTTATACCGCACATGCAATGAGTTATGAGGCATTTATAAACTTCACCTGGATAAGGTCCGACGTGATAGTCCTCCCAATAGCTGTTAGAGGGAGTCAGACTCGGTGGGTCGATCGTTGATCCGAACTAAGGGAGTCAATTGGATGGCAGTGCTAGTCGAGGTATTGGAAGTTGAGTCGGGTGCCGAATCAACTTAGATTGACATCATTTCCCTTTAAATAATGGCTTGGATTTAAGTTTTTGTAAGTGAATAGATTTATAACAGCAAAAATATTATTCCTCATAGTATCGACCCAATTCAAGTCTAAATGAATTAGTAATTATTAGCTATAAATATTAGATGAAATATAGTAATATACTAAAAATAAAATTTTTATTTTATTTTTTTTGGTATTTTCTCATGTGATAATACTCGCACAAATTCTCGGTCTCGACTCATTGCATTCACAATCAATGACTACCCCACCAACCAAATTTAATCTTGCTTCCTTAAAAGACTCCTTTCCTTCAGGAGTGGATTTACCTGGGTTGAGAAAAGCAGTGACAGGCCATGCTTTTAAGGCTTACCAAATTCCAAACTCCCACTCGGTCGGTCGGTGCTTTGTGGGTAGGAGAAAATCTTAAGGTGATTTTGTGGCATAATTGCACCTAACCATTGAAAGATCTGCTGTAATTCGTGGATTTAATCCAATCATGTTGTTGCATTCGATCTGAGTCAGCTCCATCCGAATCTGTGAAACTCTATCCAATTTCCTGGCATGTCGATCTTTCCCTCAGCTGTGAGTCTGGTTCCTGTCGTTTTCATATGGTTGGCCTCGAACTTGGTACCATAGGTGCAAACATTACAACTGCACTACGAATTGATCATTTGTCCAAGCTAGCTGTAGATGGCATTGTCCAGTGACTTTGATCGGGTTAACTTTAATAGATGTCATATCTTGCAATTGCATATGATGAATAAGATGGAAAGTATTGGTTCGGTATTCGACATCAACAAGCTGCCAAATCGAGAATTCCCTATAATTACTTATAATGACTTTTTCAATAAGTAATTACGTAAACTGGTGAGAACTTTCCGAGGACATTTAACTAAACGTCGGGAAGACGATATCTACCCTCGCAGATGTGATCTCTGGGAGAAAGTCCTGTATGTACCAGGTATAATACGTGGCAATACTGATATGGTATTATGAATTAATTAAATTAAAATATTTTTAGAATTTTTTTCTTATTTATATTTTATTAAAAAATTTAAAAATAACCAAATTTTACGTCAGTGAACATCGTCACATAGAATAGTTACTCAAGTGTCTCTTCATCCCTGGGGGCCCACACAGTCTTAGGTTGCCTCTTCAGTGGGGCCCACAGTGGACTCTTCGTTTTCTCTTTGGACACACGCACGAGCCGTAATAAGACTCCATAAACTCTTACCTGAGAAGACCATGGGCCTAAACTGGGGAAAATCACAAGATTGCCCAACACATCTAACCGGAACCGGCCCGATACCTCTTCGCCCACCTAGGCCGACCCCGGCCATGCCACAATTTTCAGTATGAATATATAATAATAATAATAATATATAATAATAATAATAATAATAATAATAATAATAATTGTAATAATTGTAATATATACAAAAAAACAATAAAGTTGTTACATAGTACATTATTGAGTTATAATTTTATTCGGGTGCGTGCCCGGGTCTGGGCAGTGGTTTTCAATCACGGCCTGTGTGATGTTTGGGGTTTGGTATTGCTTGCAGGCTTTTACTCCAAAGCGATGGGCTGGCTGAAGGCAAAATTAGCTTAAGTGGGCAGAGGATGCTGAAGTCAAAATGGAACCTACGGTTTTGGTTTGCTGTCTATAAAATTAACTCTGATCCAATGTACGGATGCTCCGCGAAAATCTGGAAACTGGATCGTCGACTTCATGCGAGCATCCAAGTGTCTACCCATATTGTACAAACCTCTCAATCGAAATCCAGCAATGAAGTCTCTTAGTCTAAAGGCTCTTGACACAAAGGTGGAGATGGCCGAGTTGGTCTAAGGCGCCAGATTAAGGTTCTGGTCCGAAAGGGCGTGGGTTCAAATCCCACTCTCCACATATGTTACTGTTACTCTTTTGGTCCGAGGGTTGAAATTTTTTGGGCTTGATAAAGTTTCTCGTCGGACGTCAGAGGCCAATAATTACGAATTATTGGGAGCAATATCGGTCTCGTTCTCAATCTAAAATTAACAGATTACGTATTCTATTTTCATCATAGAAGCCCTTGTGCCATATTATTCTCTCTTCTCTCTATACATTTGCTAGATTTATATATATCTTTTTTTCAAGCGAAAAAAAGTAACGAATCATTTGTTATTTCTCTCTGTCAAGGTCAGGGACTGAACTGGTAATTCCATCCGAGACACATAAGACAACTCCCATTTACCAATAAAGAAGAGCAAGAACATTGAGGTGCAGCACCGGGATGAATGGGTGGGCCAATTCAACAATCAATCTCGGACCAAGTCCTCAAGACCACGAGATGGTTTTGGTCCAGCAACTTGAGTTCAAAAGGTTTTACTTTAAAGAAAGCGAGATCAAAATCGAAACCTAACTAATAATTGTGTTTTGACTCCATCGACGCACACACCCATTCAAAGATGGAATTTGTAACATCGGATCTAACCTCAAACTAAAAACCACCCATTCACCGTGAACTTGTAACGCTCAATTGGAATTGATATTACAGCAAGGACACGTGAGACCAGAGCTAACTTCTCATATAAATTAGTTCTTATTAGATTTCACTCGTCGGTAGCAAATAAGTAATGTTCACTTCATATAAACATACCACGTCTACTTTTAAATTGAAATTAAAAGAAAGTTTGTAAATTGTTGCGGTCCCATTTTCCATTAGCCCATGTCATTAAATTTCTTAACATCATATATGCACGAACCAAAAAAAGATAGTTGATATCGCTCTCGTTCTGTAATCTAAAAATCCAAAATCCAATTCATATGTGAAATATCTCCGATCCCTTTTATCCCTTATTTCATATATTTATCTTGCCCTTCGTTTATTTTTTTAATTATACGAAAAAGAAAAAGGAAATTTCATTATTAAGATCATTATGAGCCATGAATACAATTCCCACCAGGAACTCTCTCTCTCTCTTTCTTTCTTTCCAGATAGAAGAAGGAAATGATTACTCACACCGTATTCCATCTCCCATTCCTCTTGTTTTCCCAAGACCTCATCATTATGAAAACCCCGCCTACTTCCTCCTAGTTACCTTTATCGCTCTCCCTGTGATGATGGCCTCGCTCTTATTTACCACATTACCCTCCGCTACCCCCTCCCTCAAATTACAGCCCTACTCACTCCGACTCTCTTTTCTCGTTTTGCACTACACACATTTCCATCGAGTCAAGTTTCCGACGATATTCCGTTAACGAGCCGGTGAATCGTTGAAAGCGACATGGACGAGCTCTGTTCAAGCAGTTTAAGGAAACTGCGGGTGACGGTCTCTGCCGTGATTTTGAACGGTCCCCGGCAGGTAAACCTGCTGAGAGTAGAAGGGGTGGGTTGGCGAGCAGGGAAGTAGATTTAATAGTTAGTGAACGTGCTCTTACGTTTTTTCCACTTACACTAGGATTTTGGGTTCAAATTTAATTATTAAAAGTTTATAATCTAAAATAATTTAACTGTTCTCGATTTACATCACTGGTATTTTGAATAACAATCTGCGTTGATTGACTCAGTTTAATCCGGGACGCCCACTAGGAGGTAAAATTCTTCCAATATTAATTTTCTTCATTTACAATACTCGAACGCGATACTTTACTTAAGAAGAAGAGATATATTACAATCTCAACTAACTCCGATCAAATTTAACTTTTTAGTCGGCTCTTTCAATTTGACTATGTCTTAAACAACTAGATTTATTAAAATTTATATGTATAAGGTAATATACTACTCCATTCAACCAAATATATATATATATATACACACACTACTCTATTGAGGCAAACAATCCACGCTTAAACCGTGACTGCATGTAGCTCGAGCTGATGAGCTGGAACGCCTAAGTGAGTTCTGTAAGCCGTCCAACGACTTTTTAAAAGTTTTTAAAAGTGTTTTTTTTTGTGCTCTTATGTGGACTGCTTGAAACCATAATTTGGTGACAAAATTCAACAAGAAAAATGGAGAAAACCGACCAGTACGGAACCTCCAAC
Organism: Lagerstroemia speciosa; assembly: GCA_037672795.1. NCBI lineage: Eukaryota > Viridiplantae > Streptophyta > Magnoliopsida > Myrtales > Lythraceae > Lagerstroemia > Lagerstroemia speciosa. The sequence continues at coordinate 2,171,182 of CM075299.1, forward strand.
TCCTCCTCGACGAAGCATTTACTTTCCTGATAAGATTAAAGTATTACATCGTTTAATAATTCGATCTAATAATTTATAATTAGTTATTTAAATTAAAATTTTAAGATTTTACAATTATTTTCCTCACTTACTTTACTATTCAGTGGATAGATTGTAGAATTTTCTTTACTTATATTATTATTAAAGAAATTTTGATGATCCAGTTGCTGAGCTATTTAGCATATTGGGAAAATATTTGTTCGTATTGAGTTACTTTTTTTAATATTATTATTGATAATCATAAATTATTTGATTAAACTTTCTAGTGATTGAATCATATAAGATGCCTTGCTACCAAATTTATAGAGCACACACAACAAACTGCAGGGTGCGGGTGCACCTTCATCATGTATACGTTCATGGAAATGGGTGGAGAGAATTACATGCTTGAATAAAGTTAAGCCACCACATCTGATTTTCCAGTAATTCTTTTTAGAAATGTGAGAAAAAGAAGTATATTTGTTCGATGTAAATTGACAATTTTTTTTATCAATACTGTAAATTGACCAGTTGGTGAGAGAACACTCGAATGTTTCGGGTGGAGTAATTCCGTAATTCAAAGAGGAACCACAATTGTCAATTGGATTAGATGCAAAAGGTGGTGGGACAATCATGGGGTTGCGCGCCGGTAGAAAGAATCACCGCAAAGGGAGCCTCCCCCGACCGAGATTTAACCTCGGCCGTTGATTTCACGTAGAAAGGGGAAGCCTTTGGTTCAAAAGGTCCATTGGTCTGCTTGACCGGGAAGCCTCTATTATTCCCACGTGTGAGCACCCGCACGGTGAAATTATTCACACACCCCCCAGACCCAACCGAAGATCCCCCGAAGCATGTCGACGTCTTGAGGAGTTCATTTACCTCCTTGCCCTTGGCCCCTGACCCACAAAACTCGAATCACTGATCAAAAGCTAGGAGACATGAAATACGTGGAAATAGGTGATCGGAGTATGGCCGAAAATGAAAATGTGAATATTACATAGGAGGAAGGAATGGCGGAATCGTTACTATGACTTTATTCCCTTTGATTCGCAATGGGCAATACGGTCATTTCATTAAATGAGGGCCCGGGAGTGAGTATCCGGTCCGGAAAGATGGAATTAGGAAAATGGCAGCCCATATAATTACAAAACTCAAGGACAACTTCCCATTACATACAGCACTTTCTTCGCTGAGCGAGGATGAGAGAGAGACTAGCCTGAGATACAGCGGGAGAGCAGAGAGAGAGAGAGAGAGGCGGAGAGAAGAGGAGGGCGATGAGAGGCCGGGCTTCTGCCTGTGAATGTAGGCGGAGGAGCTTCATTCTCGTTATGGCGTGTAGAGACCTCTGAGGAAGGGGCATGGAAGTGGAGTTGGCCATGCTGAGGCAGCTCATCGGTCAGCTTCAGGAGCTCTCCGACCTCCACGGCTCTCAGTGCCACCTCCTACGCCGCGATTACTGCCACCTCAATAACAGGTCCTCTCTCCACTTTCCGTTCTCGGTGGCGTTTTATTAGGTCGTAGTGATCGCCGCTCGTCAATTCTTCGGTTTCTGCTTACGTTAGGTTTCCGATTGTTGCTTTTGCGAGCCTCTTCTTGTACCTCTGCTTTATTATGTCTGATTCCTAAAGCTGTATTCGGCGATTCGATACCTCGTTTCTCAGATTTCCTGTGTAGGTTGACCTCTTTAATGTGCTCGACGAGCTGATTTCCGCCAATTTTCTACTGCTCATTTTTCCTGTTGAAGGATTCTCTCAGTCGTTATAATTTTGCAATTTTATAACTGGAGTCCTAGTGCTCCTTTATTGATTTCTCTAATCTAGGAATCTTGTTGATACATGTGTTGGAAATTTATGGATCAGTGATGCATGCCTCATTGTCTTCATCGTCGGATGTAGTTCATGCTCAAGCTAATGCAAGTCCTTTGATAAGTCTGATACCAGTTCCCTTCTATTTGCTTTAGTTGCTGAACTTTCATTTGTTTTGGAATTTTGATGAATTAGCCATTGGTAAGTTGCTCAGGTAGAATTCTTGCACGACCTCTTTGTTTCCTGATTCCATCTTAAATGTCTTGTTTCTTCCTCGTATAATGAAGTCAACTGGAGCTAAAAACAGACTGAGGCCTGAATATTGTATTATGCGTTTGTGCTTTCTCTTTTCTTGTGTTTTTGTGTAAGTTGTGTTGTTTTGTTGACCTTCCTTTCTTCTTTTTCTCAGTAATGAGAGATGAATCCAGTGTTGTATGCTGTTGATGTAGCACATCTAGATTTTAGGTGGAAATCAATCCTTAATTTGCCAATTTGCATAAAAAAAAAAGGATGTCAAACATGGGTTTCCCTTGATATAGTACAATTTTCACCACTCCATTCATGTTAATTGAATGTCTGGTGAAAGACAAGGGAATTATGTGTTCCATTAGGAAAATATAAGAAGGCACGCGACTGTGTTTCGCCTCTTCTTTGTCTTGACATAATTCACGTGTATTTAGTTTGATATTTCACTGGTTTTTCTTTCTTGATATTTGGGGATTTAAGAGAATTCTTCCCTTCATGATTTTCCCTTTTTATGTTGAAGTTCAAGGTGAACCCTACAGTGATAGCTTACTTCCACTTGCAGCTTCTTGTAGTTCTCCTTAATAATACAGTACAGTGGGAGAAAGATTTTGACCCATTCTTTGAAATCCAGTTTTTCTCAAAATTCTCACTATAATATATCAGTTGATTTTTTTTGTTCTGTTCTAATCCTATTGTTATCCTTGCAGATGTGTATGCGTAGAGCAACCAAATAAAACATAAATTTATTTGCTGGACTGGATCTCTTTCTGTAGCATTTTCTTTTATCAAATAGCATTTTTATAGCTTTTTTCTAATTGAAGTATTTGATCATTTGTCTACAAATAAAATACAGCGTTGAGAATTTAACATCATAGAAATTTTAATACAGTGTGGAGCAACCTAGGATGATTGATTTCTTGGCTATACATGCATTACTGTATGTTCATCACATTTACAATTTTATGTCTGAGCCACTTAGTGTTTTCCATTGTCAGCTTCTCCATGCTTAAAACAATTTTATTTATCTTTCTATGATTTCTGAAGTGTGATTTTTAAAAGACGGTGAGAGGCACATGACTTTGCCTAGTATGGTTATGAAGCTTTGGGAGCTCCTCTCCAGTATGAATGCTATTGATATATAACCATAAGAAACTTGTGACCTAGTTCCTTACTGCTGAATTTCAACTTATATGTTTATCTCTACTGAATTTTCTGCTCAGTTTGTTCATTAACCTTCTTGAGAATCCTGCTGAATTTGAATTTTTTTGTGCCTCAGCCTCGTCAAAGATATATCTCTTTCCTGTTTCATTTTTTTTTCTTGCTCCTGGTTGTGCATGCATTCTTCCGGGGTAAACTGAAGCTGTGGAAGATTCCTTACCAAAATATCAGCTCTGATCATCGTTTATTTTTGCTTTCAGAGTTCGATGGGTACTGTTTTATATGGTTATATAATTATATTAACTCGTTTGGTCTGTTAGAATTTGTTCTCTTCCATCAGTATCAGGCTGGTTCTTTATTCTCCTCCAATCAGCTAGCCCGGTCAATCTCTATTGGAATATAAAACTCGTTAGAGTAATAAATATCCTTTCATGTCATGGCATATGGTGGAAAAAAATATCTCCACGGTTAAATGTCACACACATCCATCATTATTTTGCCTGGCTAATTTATCTGTATCTTTTTACTTTCTTGGTGGGATTGGATTCTCATTTCCCTCTTTTTCATCATTTGAGCCTCACCTTAGCATGACATGCAATTGCTAATACAACTTTCTCTGGTGGCAATATCTTATCATAGTGTTGCATATTTTCATTTTCTTGTCTTAAAAATAAAAGCTATCTTGCCGCTGGAAATAACTCTCTATTATTTGGACAGGTGCTGCTTTCTAGATGTTGATGGGGACACCTTAGAATTCTGTAGTCCTGTGATGGCAGCAGGAAAGTCCAGATCAAGTTTCAAGGATTTGGATCTCTGCAAGCCACCACCAAACAAGAAATCTCGGAAGGAGCGAAATCGGAAACCTGAAACTGCCGAGGCTTCAGGCGAGGTCTTGCGGCAAGAAATTTGGAAGGAATTCCCAGAAGACCTCTTTGAAGCTGTCATTGCAAGACTCCCTATTGCTGCATTTTTCCGGTTCCGCACTGTTTGTCGGAAATGGAACTCTTTGCTTGAGTCCCAGAGTTTCTCCCAGCACTGTGCTGAGTTCCAACAAGAGTGCCCGTGGTTCTACACCATCACCCATGAGAATGTGAATTCTGGGGCCATATACGACTCTTCCTCCAAGAAATGGCACAACCACCCCAGTATCTCTTCCTTGCCCTCGAAGACAATTGTGCTGCCTGTGTCCTCAGCTGGGGGACTCGTTTGCTTCCTTGACATCGGCCAGAGGAACTTCTATGTGTGCAATCCTCTCACACAGTCCACCAGAGAGCTTCCCGCACGGACTGTCCGTCTCTGGTACCGTATCGCTGTGGGGATGACCCTGAACTCCAGGAGCGGTGCTTACAAGATTGTGTGGTTGGGTTGCGATGGGGAATATGAGGTCTATGACTCGGTGATAAACTCGTGGGCCCGGGCTGGGAGCATGCCCTCCAGCATTAAACTTCCGTTGTCACTCAACTTCAGGTAAAATCTAAAACTAACCGGCAACACCATCGGCAAAATGACCTGAAAGTTTAAATTATCTGGGAAATGTGAAATTCAGTAGGAAGCAAATGGAAAAAATAGATAGATGGAAACAGATGCTGTCATTTCCTGGGAGTTTGCCAAGTCTACTTACCATCAAGAATTGCTCTGGAAGGAAGGATCAAACTGATAATTAAATGATATATATACAGGTTTAGAAACTCAATAAATTCAAAAAATATGAAGTATATTGTGCCTGAAATGTCTCTCTGTGATCAGATCGCAGACAGTTTCCATCGGCGACACACTATACTTCATGCGCTCAGACCCGGATGGAATTGTGTCCTATAACACGGCCACCGCGTCATGGAAGCAATTCACAATTCCGCTTCCACCCCATCTAACTGACCACACCCTTGCCGAATGTGGGGGTCGGATCATCCTCGTGGGCCTGCTCACGAAGAATGCAGCCACATGCGTGTGCATATGGGAGCTGCAGAGGATGACTCTCTTGTGGAAGGAGGTTGACAGAATGCCAAACTTGCTGTGCTTAGAGTTCTATGGGAAGCACGTTCGGATGACCTGCCTTGGGAACAGAGGATTGGTCATGCTTTCTCTCAGGTCGAGGCAGATGAACCGTCTCATCACATATGATGTGGTGAGGGGAGAGTGGGCTAAGCTGCCCGCATGCACGTTGCCACGTCCCAGGGGGAGGAAGAGGCAGTGGATTGCCTGTGGGACCGCTTTCCACCCATCATTATCCGCTGTGGCTTGAAAGGTTCGGAATCTGAAACTCAGTTTCTGTTATGACTGAGTTCAGTTTATTTTCCCTATTTATATCAGTGCTCGATTTTGGCTGCTGCTTCATTCCCCCTCTTGATGGGGGAAGTTCTCTGCCATGGTAAAACAATGATAGGCAGTGAATTGGCCTCTATGCAGCCCGTTATCTGCCTTGTGTACAAACATGTAGACGAATAATCTCTATGTTGCAAGACGAGTCCTTTGTGTTTCCAAACAATCCTATTGTCAAACAGATATCCATGCTTTAATTTATGTGAAACCACTTCCCTGTCATCGTAGTCTAACTGGCAGATCTGTCGGTTCCATGGAGCTTCCAGCAGAGCTCTTGTAGGGAGCGCAGCTTGGTAAGGTCTTGCGGGCTGAGGTTACATGATTTCGCTTGGCAAGGATGAATAAGGTTATTAGCATTTTGGCATATTCTATACTCTTCAAGGAAACAGAACAGGACAGTGAATCTTTTCAACAACCAAAATATTCAACTGAATCAACACGTTTTTTTTTCCAAAAGTGTTATTAACACGTTAGGAGTTTGTCCAAACAGCACGCTAGCCAAGTTCTGCTTGAATGGTGGATGTATCGGTGGATGCAATTGTTAGAATATATTCAACTTTCCGGTACGTGATACATGCACATACTCATCCCTACAAAGTAGTTGAGGCTATCGAGTAGTGCCGTACCACCACTACTCGTAGCAGCGCTGTCACAAACAAATAAACACTATCATAAAATGAGCAGTGCACTAACTCTCAATTAAGAATTTAAAGTATAACAAACAGGTATCGGATTGCTTAGTACTACGCTCATGATCTCCAGCTCCCTCGAACATCCAAAAACTAACGGCCCTCGTGAATCCAGACATGGCTTCTAACTCAAGACACAGGGGAAATGCACAGGAAAATGACTGCGCAAAAGGCGGTGCAGCTCCACAGGTTGGTCAGAGTACAGGTATTTTTTTTTTTTTTTGATAAGTAAATCAGAGTACAGGTATTTAGTATCTGGGTAATAGAAACAGTTAAAGGTGTTTTAGACACCTTCAGTTTCAGCAAATGAAAGTGACTGCATATGATTAGGATCAACATCAATTAAAGAATGTGACGCTTTTGGCAGTGTGACGATAAAGTTGATTTAGAGTCACCCTTTGTGAAAAGAAGGAAAGAAAATTGTAGAATGTTCTCACTTCACTACTGCTCGATCAAGAATCATGGCGTAGTTGGTAGCATGTCATGGGATTCCAACTACGGAAGAATTACGAACCAAATCCCCATTATGTAATTTGATTGTTATTTGGATCTGTATAAGAATTATTTGTGAGTCTCTATTACATGTTTATAAGTCATAGAAATTGCATATGATCTTATATTTCATCACAATTCCCGATGGAAATAAGGGACCAATTATAAAATGATTCATGTTAATTTCTTATTCCTAATCGGAATAAACGGTCAATTTACGAAATAATCTATGTTAATTATTAAAATTTCAATTTTATCCTAATATTCATTTCTTACTTTACAAAAAATTAAAATTCCTTTATTCCATTTGTGATATATAAATTCAATTTCCTTTTTATAAAATCTTGAAATTTTTATAAAAATTATATAAATTTTTTTACCAAGTTTAATGTAAATATGACAAATTTCTCTCCCTTTTTATTCATAGTATTAAAAGTAGAATAATGTCTCTTATCATTTTCAAATTACGTAAAATTAATTAAAATAATATGAAATGATTTTTTGAAAGTAATTTAATTTCTTTTTAATTACAAATGTTAATGTTTTATGTCAGATATTTATACTACTAATCAAATTCTTATAATCCATTACTTACCACCAAATAAAAGATATCAATCAATTTTATATCCCTTCAATTCACTCATATTTATCCTCAGTTACTCATCGATTTGATTGGGCTGCGAAATGCGCCACCGGTAATGACTCCGTGCGTCATCAATTCCAAACAGTTTCCTTTGATTACTGAGAGATGAAAGAAAGAAAGAAGATATTGATGGGAAGGATGGGAAATCCCGTCCTACATTTTTTGATTTTATAGTTGATCCGAAAGAAAGAAAGAAAATGAAATGGAATGATTTTACAAAATAAATTGTAATAGCACATAGGTTACGTTTGGAACGAAGAATGGAATGGAGCATATATATATATATATTGGTCTAATGAATAGAGCATATTTTATACAGTAAAATGTAACAATATTGTGAGAGTTTTTGCGTTAATTTTAAGTAGGTGTGATTCGGTCTAGGTATCCTGTACTTTTTCACGACACTCGAATCCAATCTTATATAAAATCAGTTCCTAAATTTTGGAATCTGACCTTATTCTATTGAATATTGGAACTAGAGCTTACCTGAAATCGATAAGATATCATAAGTTCAAGGTATCTTATTAAATTTGTTTATTATTTATTTGTTACTTCTATAATATGAATTTATTTCAATATTTTTCATAATTATTATTATTTCATAATCAAATATATGTAATTTTAAGTATATTTTCATTATATTAAGTACTATTTATTACTAATTTAAATTATAATGATATTTCAAATGTGAAAATTTTATCAAATATATAATTATTATGTCAA
>CM075299.1:2179774-2194854 GCA_037672795.1 Lagerstroemia speciosa
TCAGAAAGCCTTCACCTCCTTCTTCCCTGCAGCAGATAGGGTTTTTCATCAATTTGCAGTGCTGGGCCCTGTTAAGGGTCTCTTAGGGCCGGCCCAAAAGGATGGGCCCGGGTTCATAGCCCTGTCCAACACCCGAGAATCCTCTCCTGTACATATTTGATTTGTAGTGTGTGCTCTTAGACCATTGAGGATTTAAATGGGAATAATCGAGACCCTACCTAGATTACGAATGCTTGGGTGTTGAAAGGACCAGTCCACCTCATTGCAGCCGGCAGATGGATGTGCGTGCAGATATTTTGTGAATGTATTGCCAATTGACCGTGAATCTGGGGGATGGCTGTGCTTGTGCTACAGATAGCCCAGCCAGCAATCCTTGTAACCCTTTCTTCACTAAGGAGAACCGTTGCTTCTCAACACAGTGGTCTCGATTTATGGAGCTGGCTGATCTATAAATTAGTATGAGAGCCGATGAGAAAGATTTCCATCGGATCCACTAGAATAGAAATGACTAGTACGATACGAGGATAGAACATCATAAAACGGTGCACAGTTAAGCAAATCTTCCAAGTTCAGCACAGCAGGCTGTCTAAAACATCTGAAGGATCGTTCGAACCGAAGAAACTAGAAAACAACAAAATCTCTTGAAGAAACGGGTTTCTTCCAGGCCCTATTGAAATGAACGAGGAACAGCGGAGCCAGGATATCACTTCTTAGCTTTGCTAGTCGCCAACTGAGTCTCCGGCTGCAAAATCAAAAAGAATAGTTCAAAGTCCAAAACTGGGTGATTAACAAAAGCCAAGCCAGTCAAATTATCCAGCATGGAAATGGACGGACTCACCTCCTTCTTGACAGGTTCTTCCTTCTCAGACAATATCAGCTCGATGTGGCAGGGCGATGACATGTAGGCTGTAAAAAGCACAAAAGGAATACCATCATTTTGGCTACATAATTTAGAGAATTGAGAGAGATGATAGTTTAAGGTAAGAAAACTAACGGTTGATTCTCCCATGGGCTCGGTAAGTGCGGCGCCTTTGCTTCTGTGCCTGGTTTACCTGAATGTGAGAAACGTAAAGAGCATCGATGTCCAAGCCCTTCACCTGAATAGACAATCGAGAAAGCTCCAATCAGCGAAAAAGTGAGAATTTAAGTCTGAAAATGATGTCCACAGACAGTTGAAAGAAGGCATACTTCAGCATTGCTCTCGGCATTCTTCAACAGGTCAAGAATGAATTTGGCAGATTTCACGGGCCAACGACCCTGTCCATTGGAGTGCCTGTTTCTTGGCCTGAGCCGTCCTTCCAACACCCCTGCAAAAGCGGCGGAAGGGGATTGCCTGTTTGTGGGCCAACACATCCTCCAAGTACCTCTTCGCTTTGACTAAAGGCAGCTTTCTGATGGCAAAAGCTGTCTCTCTCGTGTTCTGGTTCATGATCAATGGTTAGGGTGAGTTATAATAAACTATAAGGGTCTATGAAACAATCTAAATGCCAACTCGGATCAGTGGGTAAATAAATTTTGTACAATATTAGTATCTAAAATCCTTGGAAACCCCCAATAAAGTGTGTTGTTCCTGGGTTCCAAGGATAAATTTTCCCTTGGAAACCAGGAAGAGCACGCCTGAACGAGCTAAATGTTATGCAGAAAAAACAACTAAGAAAGCAGAGAGCAGCGACTATAAAAGGAGATAATGATGATTGTATAGATTTTCCTAAAGTTCAAAAGAGACTCAAATGATATGGTGATTCCTTAATTTACTCATTTAATTCTGGATCACAAGACAGAAAACTTCTGTTTCTTGTTTGTAGCTCTCCAGACAGTGGCCGAGGCAAAAACCCAAAACTGTCAGTGACAATGGAGGAAAGGATCAATTGGAAGAAAAAAACTTACCATCCATTGTCAATGAAGCATGCAAAGACATGGCCTTAGAGAATTCTATCCACGAGTGAGAAGCCATTGAGCAGAAATGCACAAATGAAGCATTTTATATTGAAATTCAAACAACCAGGTAAGCTATTGAAAGGTGAGAATCAAATCTTTCTCCTGAAAAAATGCATGAAAAAGAGAGCTTACAATAGAAGATACTTATAATCTAATCATCCACGCAGTCAATTTGCTTCTATTGAGGTGTTATGAAACAAGCATGCTGATGGCACAGTGGCAGCACTAAGCATCAACGAAAACATAACAGAACATAAAGCTATTTCCCAAGATTCACGTTACCTTGAAATGAACCCTGAGATCTGATCCCCTTGCCTTGCAAGCTGAACAATGAGGAGGCCACAATCAAACTTTAGATCCAGCACATAAAAACCAAGCAAACAAGCTGTTTTACCGAAACTAGCATCCACGATAATTCCAAAAAAAAGAAAAAGTTCGAAGAGCTTACACTTGGTAGGATTGTCGGGCTCTCTCGAGTACTTCACCTGATATGCAGGGGGAAAAACAAAGATCACAGGTCATAAACAGAGTGAGGCAGTAATGCTGCAAATCAGAGTCTGAGATTTGCAGGAGGAAATTGATCATGGAGGAGGTTGGAAGCAAGTTTGACAGGTTAGGATTACCATGGCGGCTGATGCAGCTGCCTTTTCTCTGGAACTCTTCTCTGTGTCTTGGATTCTAGCAGAGAGAGGAAGAGGCATAAGTTTAGGTCCTCGTTGCGTTCATAAACCCTAGCACTCTTCGGTTGTGGGCTGGGCTCATTGAAGCCCACTCTGACATGGACTAAGAAGCTCAAATGTCCCAAAATCGCAGCCCAGTAGTAATCTGGACCGTGCGGTCACGACCACGACACAATCGGTGGTGGTTGATTTGATCGGCATATGGTGGATCGGGCCACAAATTTTTTTATCGGCTCGCATAATGCAGTGTCCCCGGGTCAGTTGAAAAATATGTCAAGACCAATTTACGGTCAGGTCGAGATCATGAAAAAAATCCCAACGACTCTCTCGACCTGGAGATCAATTATGAGATCACCAATTTAGGATTTAGTGAGAGAAACACTAAACGAATAACATTTTAATTAAATGATTTATAATACGAAACTCTTAATCATTTTTTAATCTAAATGATTTAGCCAGGAATAATAGGATTTTCTGTCCAACCAATCACAGAACAGATCAACAAATTCAGTGAAGCCCTCCCTCCTTGATATTACGTGGACCTGATGTCAGCGCTGCCACGTGTCCGTCCTGAAGCCTCTACTTTCTCCGACAAACCTCCCCATTGGGCACTACATCCCTGAATAAGACAAGCCCTTCGCACTCTAAAATTCTCCCTGTGGGGTCCACCCTGGTCGCACCACAGCCGTCGGATCATCCCAGTTGGCATTTCTATGTTTATTACATATTAAAATTAATATTACCGCCGCCACTTTATAATCTGCCATCTGGCCGTAAACCTCGTTCAGGAAGAGGAGGAGAAAGGAAAAATCGCGAGAACCAAGCGAAGGAAACTCCGATCGAGTTTCATAGGACAGGTGCCAGATTCGATCATCAGCCTGCGTTTAATTGGATCCTTCTTCTGCTCACATATATCGTCGGTCCTGATTCGCGCGATCTCTCTCATGTCTGTCTGCAGATGGAGGTCGAGAATCGTGAGAAGAGCTACGAACTGAAGCATCTGGGGTTCGCGAGGTTGGCTGCGATCAACGCGTTTTTCTGCATCTCAAATCTGTACGATTACGCTAAACGAAACTCCGGACCCCTGAGATCCACAGTCGGGACCGTCGAAGGTGCCGTGGGCCCGGTGGTAGGGCCTGTGTACGAGAAGTTCAAGGGAGTCCCTGACGATCTCCTCCTATTCCTCGACGAGAAGGTAATTTCGTCGATTTTGGCTCGGATCGTTGCATTTCTGCAGAATTGTTCTGTTAATCTCTTGTTAACCTGATCATTTGCCTGCTATGCTTCGATTGTCTCGATATATCTATTTGCTAGTTTCGCCGTATGAATGATTCTGGTACGATCGTTCTGAATGAGTATGGAGTTCATTTGAGTGTATCAGCTTTCCCTCTTGCCTCTGGCTGGAAAGAGGATCTCTCTTTTACTGGTAACTGTGTATGTGCGATCGATAATGACTCCGATCCACATGAGATTGCTTTCGATGACGACTTTAGAATTTTTTTTTGGTTAAGTATAATTCATTAAGCATGGGATGATGACTTTAGAATTGATTTACCGTTATCAGGTGGATGAAGCCTCTCACAAATTCGATGTGCACGCTCCTCCACTCGCAAAGAAAATTGTATCCCGAGCTCATGAATTGATTGAGATTGCATTGGAGAAGGCCCAGAGACTCGTGCACAAGGCTCAGGCTGCGGGTCTGCGAGCAGCCTTTTACGATGCCAGCACCGAGACGAAGCAGCTGCTCCTGAGCCAGAGTGTGACGGTTTGGTTCAAGCTCAACAAGGCCCCGCCACTGCGCATGGTGGCGGAAATGGCCATCCCCACGGCAGCCCACTGGTCCAAGAAGTACAACAGAACAGTCAAGAAGATGTCAAGGAAAAGGGTACCCTGTGTTCGGATGCTTTGCCCTTGATCCCAGTGGGTGGGATAAGCAAGGCATTCAAGCAGGGACAGCAGGCGAAGAAAGAAGGCCACGGCGAGTCGGGTTCGAGTTCGAAGACTGATTGATCGGATTTATGTTAGCTGTCGGAAAAAAATGGGTTTTGTGCGAGAGGAATATGGTAGAAGTTTATGAAGGGTAGGCAAGTCGTTTGGCAAAATTGTAAAAGAAATGTTGACTGAGGTTTCATGGTCTTGGTTCTGCTCCACATTCAGCCAAGAGGGCCTCTGCATTCTCTATTGTATTGTCTATAGCATCTTCACTCGATGATCGTGGCTTGGTCCGAGCCACTGATCAGATCTCGAAAATGTATTGCCGGTCACGGTGGCTCGAAACAAGCCACTGGAACCCTAGCTAGCACAGTTGCTGCATCCTCCTCCTCCTGTACTGGCAAGGGTCAACCCAGACCCCCTTATGAAGGTTGAGGCCGTCCATCTTGAGCCCGTCAGCCCACTTGAAGATAATGGGCCCAATGTGTAAAGCCCTACACATTAGACATGCCCAAGGGCGATTGGACTACACTTCCATCTTATGGGTCCCTCTCGTTTATCGGGCTGCCAGGGGCTCAAAACTCTTAAGTAATTGAGGTTTGATATAATTAGTCGATTAATGGGTAAAATTCTTTCAATTATCAGTCCGATCACGCATTGCGACACGTTTGATTCGTATAAATGAAATAGAGTTAGATTAGAATGGAATTGAAAAAAAGGAATAGAGAGAAGAACAAATAAAATGATGAATGAAAATATTTTTTTCTTTGCTGGAGGGAATAAAGTGATATAGAATAGATTTTTTAAAGTAAAAAGATAAAGTTGTCCTTACTATATATATTTTAAAAATATACAATAATAATATTAAAAATGTAAAACAACTAAAAAATAAAAAAGAAGACACGGTCGTCTTCTACCCCCACCCCTAGCCACCGTCCCTGGCCCAATGAGCCCCCACCGAACCACCACAACTAGTGCTCCCGAACCATCCTGAGCTGCCTAGCCATCTCGAACTCCCGAGCCACCCCTCCTCCTTCTTCCATTCCTCCACCCGAGTAACCAGTAAAGAGAGAAAATATTGTCTCTCTACTCCATAGCCTACTCTGTGATGAGATGAAGGGGCACGGGAAGGCTCGATTGGTTCGAAGAAGGCATGGGGTAGTACGGCAAGGCTCAGAGGAGACATGGGGCGTCATGGGAGGGGAGACGAATCGGCACAAGAGGCTCAAGCTGGCATGGGAAGGCTCAAGCTGACACGGGAAGGCTCAGAGGAGGCTCGAAAAGATTCGGGGAGGCTTGTGTGTGTCGACGGTGGCGGCTGATGAGGCGATGGCACGAAATGAAAATTTGATGAATAGCCAAAGGCATATATGTAATTTGGTCATATATTCTGGTTGGGATTAGCTATTCCCAGTTGGTGTGAGAGGAATGGCTATTCCTTCTCTATGGAGGGTGGATCCGGAATAGATATTCGGGCTAACTAAACAGCGAAATAACTTCTCTCATTCCACCCAACCAAACATGCCATTAGAGAAAAATGGGCTTACATGGAACTACTCGCACCTTAAGTGCTAGAGATCGGGATTAGGTTATTCTTCCTTATCCTCATCATTTGCTTGGGAGATGGTTGATGAACTAATGTTACAGTTATCTAGGATAGGTCGTAGGAGATCCTCATGAAATAAGTCGACAAATATCCATGTGTTCTTACTGGTCACCGGCAGGTGATTTTCTTGAGTCCTAACACATAAGGAATCAAAATTTAAGATGACGGTATGAGTTAACTCTCCAATACTTTAAATCAGCAAAATAGGTAACAGATTAACTGGGGAAGTATGCGAGTTAACAATGGTCAGGAAGTACAAGTAATTGGATGTCGACCTCATTTACAAGAGAGAAGGAAAAGAGTCAATCGAGAACCACTAACCAATAAAAAAGAAACACAATAAAAGACACCATTTATTTCGATATCAATGTCTACATCATGACTATCCTGACTTAGAGGAGAAAGTCTTGTACATAACCGGTATACCATGTGACAGTACCAGCGTGGTGTTACGAGCCAATCAAATCAAATCATTTACACATGCAAACAAATTCGTAGGTGATTAATATTAAATCATGACAAACGAATAAATTAATAATAATCATCCGAGTAATTTTTCTGTTAACCAGAGTAATTTCATTGCTATTTTGATTTTTTTTTTCTCATATATATATATATATATATATGTAGTAAAAGGCCCAAGAAGCCTGAGCTCTCACCTGCCATGCCAACCACTGTCCTTAGATGGGCCAAGCCTCGTACCACCCTCTTTATGTACCTCCGTCGTTTGTCGGGTAACCACCACACTAAACCTCAGGCCCCAACTTATTTTTTTAAAAAAAAAAATTAATAATAATGAAAAAAATGAGGAGGAGAAAAACTGATAGAGCAATGAAATTAACGGATATATATTTTTCATATAAATCTAGAACCTTTCGTTGGATGAGATATCTCCTCCTATTTTTTACGGATAAAAAATTTTACTTTTTCATGTTGAAATCCGCATAATATCAAAAATTTTTGTCCGCGTTCACTGAAAAGTGGGCAAATGATACGTATCAAATTCAAGAGGCAAAAAAAAAAAGAAGAAGAAGAAGAAGAGGATATGCCTGCAATCCTCCATTGGGTTCGTCGATTCTTACGTAAATTATTAATGCAACTATGAAAGAAATGAAGTTTATACAGTGGAATCCCCATGGATCTAAAATCACTAAATTGTACCAAGAGGGGTTGGGCCGAGTGGTAAGCAGCTCGGTGCCGCTTAAGGAAGTCTCAGGTTCGAGACCTCACGTACGCAGACACCCCTCTTGGGAGCCTCACCCATCATTGCCAGGCGTGCGACCCGGGGCGACCAACGGATTAGTCAAGTATGGTTGGCTGAAAGATGCCATCTCACCGCTGGTGGGGCCTGCTTGGATACCGTGACTGGCGACCAAAAAAAAATCACTAAATTGTAAATTGAATTCTTATTAAATGGAATTTCACATACCATTTTTTTGTTTTTTTTAAGATTTATTAATCCGGCTTGTAATGTATTAAATTTTAAAAAAAAGAAAGAAAAAGGAACTTCTTTGATGCATACGGGAGTTATCAAAATGGATTGGTCGTAAGATTTCGAGTTCGAATTTTGTGAATAAAAATCATTTATTCTAAAAGAGTTTTACTCCTAATAAGTTTACTCTACTCGAACTGAATTAATTATAATTTATTAAATTTTTAAGTATGAGTATATATATATATATATATATATATAATGAAGGCAAGAAGGGAGTAGGGAACCCTCTAGAAGAAAAAAGAGGGAATAATAATGATGGAAATGGGAATAAGTGCAACTCCCCCACAATTAGATGCTCCTCCTCTCCCTTTCTTCCTTTTTCTCTTTTTTTTTTCCCTTCTTTTGTGGTGCATATATTCTTAATTTCCAACTTTAATTCTTTTTTTTTTTAAGGCTCTGCATAAAGCTTTGGAGACAACCACATTCATCCACTACCCTCAAAAATTGTTTTTGTCTTCCTCCTCCATGGCTCCAATTTCGCTTTCCCTTCTTCCTCTCCTCACACGGTGGCAATACTGTCAATCTCTAAAAATAGTCTATCGAATCACATGAATAAAACTCAGCACATGATATGCATGGCTTCCTCTACTAGCAAATAAGCAAATAAAATATTTCAAAATGGAAAGAAAGAAGAAAAGTAGGAGGATAAACATGGAGTTTGGAATCTCGTGCTGTTCCCATGCCTCTACAACATGGAAGTCTTCTTCTTCTTCTTCTTTTACTGGTTCGTGAAAGGGGGCAAAGTGAAACCAATGAATGTGAGCTGCTGTTGTAGGGTTGATTTTTCCAAATTTTGACTTATTTTGGCAAAATCCAAGACAAGGAAAAACATAGGCCTCCTTTAACTTTACCTCAAAGCTAAGCCAAATTGCCTCCTTGGCCATTAATGTAGACTCATGTGATGTGTTTGGCTTCTCTCCCAATTTTTCCTTTCTTTGACTAATTTCTGCTTTCCCATCTCTCCATTTTCTTTAAAAAAAAAAATTCTTAAATAAACATGTTCCCAATGTCATTGTCAAAAAGAACTAATTAAGTCACTCAAATTAATAATAATCATTATAATTTCCGTATTTATTATATTTTAATTAATATTTTTTCACATCACATTATCGATAATATTTCTCATTTCCATACCTCTGGCCATTCATTTGCTAGCCACATTTTGAATTATCTTCTTATGAAATAAGAAAATTATAGTTAAAAAAAATTTACATGGAACAAATTACAGCTTCTTTTCGTACAGTAATTTTAATAAAATAAAAAGGTTTTTAAGAGTTTCCATAATTAATTGAATTTCGATTTGACGAAATTGAGTCCTGCCATTGCTCTATGTTGAAGAAAATGAACAAACAAAAAAAAAACCCTCCAGACTATTTACCCGAAGCATTTCGTCCTCCTTTACAAAATCTCGGCCGCATTGGGGACTGAAATTGGGGAAAGGAAAAAAGGCTATCTTAACATGACTTTCCCTTTCAAAATTGGCCTCTGAAATTTACCCCCTCGTCTTCTTGATGATTTTCATTTTCATCCCTCTGATCAGAAGAGGACCGAGCACTAGCCTGCCGATTCCGTCGACGTCAACTTTCCACCATCACGTCGCGGCCGCCGTCATCCGCCACTTCGTTTTCCCTGCCTTCCCCGCCGTCCTCGTCCACCCAACGCTCTACCGGCGCGCACTCCACCTTGTGCCGGAGCTTCCAGTCGAGCGCCTGGCACGCACGCGAGCAGTAGTTGACTGTCCCGCACACTGAGCACCTCCTGAACTCATGTTTCCTGGTCTCCGGCCTCCCGCAGCCGACGTGAGAGCACAGCCTCAACCCCGGGCCCGGCGAGCCACCCCGTGCGGCGAACCACTCGCCGAGGAACCGGTTCGCCGGGTGAGTCTCTGGCGCAGGAACATTGCACCCGAAGTCGCTCAACAGCGGACAACTGGTGCCGACCACGTGGCGGTGGCCGGAGACACAGCGAGGGCCCCAGGCGAGCAACGACCGCGCGGACACCATCGCGGCGGACGAGGATGTGGATAGAACGGCGGCCAGCTCCCGCGCGTTGGCCTGGACGAGAAACCGGCGGCCCTCGGCAATGTTCTGACGGACGCCATAGCCGTCCTGGAGACAGTGACCAAGCTCTCTCATGGCGTCGATGTGGCCAAGGAAGGCGGCGCGGGCGCACAGTGCAACCCCAGCCCTCAAGTCCTTGTCGTTCTTCGATCCTCCGCTTCCGTTAAACTGGATGATCGCGAGGGAGTACAGCGCAGGCGCGTGGCACCCAATCGCCGCCTTGGCCATGAGAGAAGCCCCTCCACCGCGGTTCTGCAAACAGTAGAAACGGATCTGCAGAAATTTTTTTTAAAAAAATCAGTTACCCTGACGATCGAAACCAAGAACGCCTAACAAGCTCACAATTTTTCAATTAAATATTTATTTTCCAATTGTAATTATAAGAAAAATGTGGCATTTTGCCATTTAAAGAAAACTTGATATTATTTTAGTGATTCCTTTACTAATTTTTAAATAGGTGATTTCGTGATCGATTTTAAGATTTGGAAGATTGAGGGAAACTTTTTAAGGATCCAATCCGACTGCATATTAGTCTTGAGACACGTTTTGATTGGTCTGGATACTGCATGATGTAAATCAAAAGGGCAAAAAAAAAAAAGGAAAGAAAAACCAGGGGTGAGAACCGCACCATGCCGAGAGTGTAAGAGGCCTCGACGTTGCCGGAATCTGCGCAGAGCTTCAAGAAACGGTCAGCGGACTCGCACCAGTTCTTAGATTTAACGGCGAAAGTTTTAGAAGACGCCTTGGACAGCACCTGGGAACTGAGACCCAACTCCTTCAATCTCTTGCAACTGCACGGTCACAGATCAATGAAATGCATAAATACAATCTGAACCATTGAAGGAAAATGGAAGCGAAATTTCTTGAAATGGTTGAAAGAGAAAACGGTATTGGGAGATTCAGCGACGCACGTTAGCAGGACGCTGATGAAATCGGAAGGGCAGCGGGCGGAGGCGCTGAGCTTGGAGAGTATTGAGAAGACGAGGTCATCCGGGAGAGCATCGAAGAGATTGACTCCACTCCTCCGCCGTTTACAACCGAAGAACCTCGTCTCCTCCTCGATCTCCCCTCTCCTCCGCCACCTCCTCTTCAAAGTCGCCGTCTCCATCTCCGAGCAGACGCCATCACCGGTCTGATAGGACAAGCCCCTCCGAGTTCTCATCCCCTCTTTTCCGCGATGCTGTTGTATCAGATCAGGTGGAGGGGAGGAATAAGAGTGAAGAAAGACGATAGCTTCGTGGTGATTCTCAGGAGGAAGACAGAGGCGAGAACGTGCCCCGGGAGCGAGCAGAGCAACGACAGAAAGGAAATGGCGGATTGTGGGATAAATAAACACCACCACCATCGCCCTTCCCCCACACACAAACTGTACGTTACGGAATCACGAAACTACCCCCAGGTTGTCGTTTTCCCGGTCAAACCCCATTGACCCAGATCCGTCCTTTCGTCTTCGGTTTTCAGTTTTTTGAACTTTTTATCCTGAGCAGGTTTTTTTTTTCTTTTTTTTTTAATATTTAGTTCCTGCCAGAGAGCCGCTTCTTTTCTTTTTCTTCTGATGAATATGCTTCTTTCATAGCTGCACGTCTCTGATCTGAAGGGAGGAGGACCGGAGACGTATGATAGGTTTCACATCTAATACAGTATATTTAATTAATAAGTATTTAATATACCAATAAAAAAATTTAATATCACTTTAGAAAGTTAATACAATTAATATATATTGAGAAATCGAGTCACTTTCTTTATTAATATATTCAAGGATGAATCTAGAATGTACGTTGAAGGCGATGAAACATAATGAAAGGGTAAGAGATAAGTTCAAACATGTGAAATAAAATAGTTTAACAAAAAAGGTAAAATTAAGCAAAAATTTATATAATTTTGAATTTTCTTGATTTTAATAAAGTGATCGCATCTCACACAACTGTTAACCGAGCTTCACAAGTTATGTGGTGAGTTCCACTCAGCTAATATCCCCTGTGTGATAGGGGAAACCGTCGTCGATTAATTAGTCTGTACTGCTGCAGATTACGTGACATGATTAAACGAAATCTCACCCTGAAATTTTAGTTTTTTTGGTAATCCACTCTGAAATTTTGTGAATAAATAAAAGTTTGAGAGAAATTTATCTTTTAGTAAATCGGTGAAAGCTGGACATCATTATTGCGCGTAAAATTTTTTTTAAAAAAATTGTTGGTCTCGCTGTAAAAAGGTAAAAATCTCCTCCTGGGTCACGAAGCAGTTAAGTGGCACAGCTAACCGCGGTTATTTTTCGGGGGAGGGAAGTTATAAGTTTTACCGGGTCGGGTGGTGGGGCCGACGGATGCGGCGCGTGGCAGACACGCGGGAGAAGTCCAAGCAGAGCGTTGGAGCCAGGCTCCTAGGCCGCGTGTGGGAAACGGTCGTTGCCCGCGGAGCGAAACACGCCCAGGTAGCGAATTGCGGGGCCCACGTCGGAGACCAGGCCACTGGAGGTCAAATAATGATTCAGCAACCGGATTTTTGTTTCAGTTATTTTTTAAAATTTTTATAATTTAATTCAAACTTTTTTAAAATCTTATTTATTTTCTAATTTTTTGCCTATGACCATTGACGGCGGCTTTTCTGTTTACTCCTGCTCGCCCAACGAATAGCTTCCATTGCCAAGTAATTTTGACTGGCTTTGGACGAAGAGGCTTCCTTCCCAAACAAATTCACGGAGCTCTAAATCCAATCGAAACGCTGTGATCATTCCCGAAATAGGTTTTTTCGACAAGGAGAGTCGAACATAATCTCATAATTTTAACATCGTATTTTGTCACATAACAATCAGCCTATAATAAATAGGTAAATAAATGTTAATTATCTAAATAATTATCATAAACCCTAATAAGTAAAAGGTCATAGACATAGCTAAATAATAATTCCCATAGAAATCTCCCTGGACTAAAAAAGAGAGGAAGAAATTGATTTTCAATTCAGTCCGTCCAATTGAAGGTCCATTAAACAAAAAATTCCTCAATAAAATTCCTCAATTTTCTCATTCAAATTAATCAAAAATTTCGATTGAATTTAAAAGGTGTTGAATCCACTTTGCCCGATTCTATCGATTGCAGATTCGTTTTAAACCAATCTTAGCCCTTGAATATAACAAAAAATGTACTTAAATCCCATTAACGTGACTCGAAACGAGATCTCCAGATATAAAAATACCAATTACATTACAATACCGAACTCCGTTTCATTTGATACTGTCCCGCTTCTCATAAGTACAACATCAATTTCCACACGGCAAAAACAGGACAAGAAGAAAGGGAGATAGAACGTAATTTTCCGAGGATTACTTTGACTAAATTAGCTATAGCTGGTTCCGAAGACTAAATGCTAGGGAGCACAAAAAAGAAGGCATCTTTATAACGTGTCCGTGGACGGTCAAAGTTGCCTGAGCGAAAACTCTTCTCGGAAGGGTCAAAATTGCCTTCATATGGGGAAGTCATTATGTCACAATAATCCGTCGATTATCCGTAACTGTTTTTACTGACATATAAAATAATTAATAGCATATAATAAGTATCGCATGATATATCAGTTACTTGTGTGACTTTTTCAGTTTGACAGGCATATTCGAAGGGTCGAGTAAATGGTTACTATGCTGACATACCATTAGAAATTTTCTCTCTTGAATTCCATCGTCCCGATAACGACTTCTCAGCGATCAAAGTCTTGTTCTGTCTACGGTGAATAGCTCCCATTCTTCGATACCCACGGTCCCTGGGAAAATCAACATCAATCAAGACTGTCGTATGATCCTCTCGTATTTATTATATAAAATAGAACATTTTTTCTAAATTTATCTGTTAATTATTTATTTAATTTATCAAAAATTTACGTGCTCTAAATATTACTTATAATTATAAATTTATTTAATTATTTACATATGTATTCCATTCTCTTAATAATTTTATTAAATAATAAAATTATCATATAATAAGCCGATATCAGAATCAATAATATAAACTTAAATTAGACAATCTAGCAATAATAAAATTTAAATAAGAAAACCTGGTTTGAACGTACAAGACGGGTCATGTAGCCGTAAGAATTAAGAGCCGGCGGTCACATCAAATACTAACGTGCTTGAGAATAATGCAGCGTTATTCTAATCCACCTCCGAAATACAATATGCTTTTTACGATAAATTTAAACGATTTTCTCATCATTGTACAAAAAAATATTAATTAAAATATAATAAATTAATATTAATTACTTAATAATTATTATATTTATATTAATTAGAATAATTAAAAATACTTTTTATATATCATAATGAGATTGAGTGTCTAAAAATTTTTGTTTTTTCACTTTTCCAGTTCTTCCGATGGTTAATTAATGCAGAATTCAAAAGCCGCCATCATTTATTCTAGAATCCCAAAGGGGAGAGAACCAATTAGAATTCGACTGGGCGATGGAGTGAACCCTCGAAAAGCTTGCTGCTATAGAATTATTTGCATCTCTGTTTGACTTTTCGGCTCGACACTGTGACACGTTTAATTATTTTATATTATATAAAAAAAATAATGTATCTGACTTCCTAGGGTCGTGTTTCTGTTTTCATATCCGTTTCACAATTCCAATTTACAAAAAGAATAAATTGTTTATTATAATTCTTGGATTGAAGCCATATTATTAATAATATAATATATAAGCGTTCGATCAGAGCAACCTCTAACTTATGCCTTGACTTGTCTTCTGTAGTCTCCTCATTAACGTAAGTCTGCAAATGACACGGTCTGTTATAGATCCAGTTGCTTGTTTCGCCAATTGCTCAAGCAATTCACAATTCAACAAGTTTTAGGGAAAGCTTACCAGAGACCATGAAGTGCGATAATTCTCCAACTCAAGTACTGTTTTAACCGCGTTAATTCTTGCTCGAAAATGTTAAATCATCAGTAAAAGCGTGACCTTAATTCTCATTACACTCGATCATCGTATATAACAAACCTGCCCTTAAAATCATCACCTGTTTTAAGTAATTATGAAGATCATAAGATCCATATAACACAGCTCTTATTTTTATTATATTTTTATAAATTTTAAAAAGAATAAACAAAAATATAAAATTTTGAGTTCGAATCTCATAAATAAAATTCACGATTAAAAGGATTTTTATCTTCACATTGGCGGAAACCAGCTGGATAGTCTGCCTCTAGTGGTTTTGGTTATCGATGGATCAGATCTTAGATTCTCCAGAGTAAAGGGCACAGGCGAGTACTCCAATTTCCTCCCGATCTTTCTGAAAAATTATTACTAAATTGAACAGCTATGTATTTGTATGTCAGCACGCAACGGCGTCCAATAAACCGATACCTACCTGGGTGGCAGTTAATGGT
>CM075299.1:2195354-2395004 GCA_037672795.1 Lagerstroemia speciosa
ATTCTTGATGGTAAGTAGACTTGGCAAACTCCCAGGAAATGACAGCATCTGTTTCCATCTATCTATTTTTTCCATTTGCTTCCTACTGAATTTCACATTTCCCAGATAATTTAAACTTTCAGGTCATTTTTGCCGATGGTGTTGCCGTTAGTTTTAGATTTTACCTGAAGTTGAGTGACAACGGAAGTTTATTGCTGGAGGGCATGCTCCCAGCCCGGGCCCACGAGTTTATCCACCGAGTCATAGACTCATATTCCCTCTCGCAACCCAACCACACAATCTTGTAAGCAACGCTCCTGGAGTTCAGGGTCATCCCCACAGCGATACGGTACCAGAGACGGACAGTCCGTGCGGGAAGCTCTCTGGTGGACTGTGTGAGAGGATTGCACACATAGAAGTTTCCTCTGGCCGATGTCAGGAAGCAAACGAGTCCCCCAGCTGAGGACACAGGCAGCACAATTGTCTTCGAGGGCAAAAGAGATACTGGGTGTGGTTGCCATTTCTTGGAGGAAGAGTCGTATATGGCCCCAGAATTCACATTCTCATGGGTGATGGTGTAGAACCACGGGCACTCTTGTTTGAACTCAGCACAGTGCTGGGAGAAACTCTGGGACTCAAGCAAAGAGTTCCATTTCCGACAAACAGTGCGGAACCGGAAAAATGCAGCAATAGGGAGTCTTGCAATGACAGCTTCAAAGAGGTCTTCTGGGAATTCCTTCCAAATTTCTTGCCGCAAGACTCGCCTGAAGCCTCGGCAGTTTCAGGTTTCCGATTTCGCTCCTTCCGAGATTTCTTGTTTGGTGGTGGCTTGCAGAGATCCAAATCCTTGAAACTTGATCTGGACTTTCCTGCTGCCATCACAGGACTACAGAATTCTAAGGTGTCCCCATCAACATCTAGAAAGCAGCACCTGTCCAAATAATAGAGAGTTATTTCCAGCGGCAAGATAGCTTTTATTTTTAAGACAAGAAAATGAAAATATGCAACACTACGATAAGATATTGCCACCAGAGAAAGTTGTATTAGCAATTGCATGTCATGCTAAGGTGAGGCTCAAATGATGAAAAAGAGGGAAATGAGAATCCAATCCCACCAAGAAAGTAAAAAGATACAGATAAATTAGCCAAGCAAAATAATGATGGATGTGTGTGACATTTAACCGTGGAGATATTTTTTTCCACCATATGCCATGACATGAAAGGATATTTATTACTCTAGCGAGTTTTATATTCCAATAGAGATTGACAGGGCTAGCTGATTGGAGGAGAATAAAGAACCAGCCTGATACTGATGGAAGAGAACAAATTCTAACAGACCAAACGAGTTAATATAATTATATAACCATATAAAACAGTACCCATCGAACTCTGAAAGCAAAAATAAACGATGATCAGAGCTGATATTTTGGTAAGGAATCTTCCACAGCTTCAGTTTACCCCGGAAGAATGCATGCACAACCAGGAGCAAGAAAAAAAATTGAAACAGGAAAGAGATATATCTTTGACGAGGCTGAGGCACAAAAAAATTCAAATTCAGCAGGATTCTCAAGAAGGTTAATGAACAAACTGAGCAGAAAATTCAGTAGAGATAAACATATAAGTTGAAATTCAGCAGTAAGGAACTAGGTCACAAGTTTCTTATGGTTATATATCAATAGCATTCATACTGGAGAGGAGCTCTCAAAGCTTCATAACCATACTAGGCAAAGTCATGTGCCTCTCACCGTCTTTTAAAAATCACACTTCAGAAATCATAGAAAGATAAATAAAATTGTTTTAAGCATGGAGAAGCTGACAATGGAAAACACTAAGTGGCTCAGACATAAAATTGTAAACGTGATGAACATACAGTAATGCATGTATAGCCAAGAAATCAATCATCCTAGGTTGCTCCACACTGTATTAAAATTTCTATGATGTTAAATTCTCAACGCTGTATTTTATTTGTAGACAAATGATCAAATACTTCAATTAGAAAAAAGCTATAAAAATGCTATTTGATAAAAGAAAATGCTACAGAAAGAGATCCAGTCCAGCAAATAAATTTATGTTTTATTTGGTTGCTCTACGCATACACATCTGCAAGGATAACAATAGGATTAGAACAGAACAAAAAAAATCAACTGATATATTATAGTGAGAATTTTGAGAAAAACTGGATTTAAAAGAATGGGTCCAAAATCTTTCTCCCACTGTACTGTATTATTAAGGAGAACTACAAGAAGCTGCAAGTGGAAGTAAGCTATCACTGTAGGGTTCACCTTGAACTTCAACATAAAAAGGGAAAATCATGAAGGGAAGAATTCTCTTAAATCCCCAAATATCAAGAAAGAAAAACCAGTGAAATATCAAACTAAATACACGTGAATTATGTCAAGACAAAGAAGAGGCGAAACACAGTCGCGTGCCTTCTTATATTTTCCTAATGGAACACATAATTCCCTTGTCTTTCACCAGACATTCAATTAACATGAATGGAGTGGTGAAAATTGTACTATATCAAGGGAAACCCATGTTTGACATCCTTTTTTTTTTTATGAAAATTGGCAAATTAAGGATTGATTTCCACCTAAAATCTAGATGTGCTACATCAACAGCATACAACACTGGATTCATCTCTCATTACTGATAAAAAGAAGAAAGGAAGGTCAACAAAACAACACAACTTACACAAAAACACAAGAAAAGAGAAAGAACAAACGCATAATACAATATTCAGGCCTCAGTCTGTTTTTAGCTCCATTTGACTTCATTATACGAGGAAGAAACAAGACATTTAAGATGGAATCAGGAAACAAAGAGGTCGTGCAAGAATTATACCTGAGCAACTTACCAATGGCTAATTCATCAAAATTCCAAAACAAATGAAAGTTCAGCAACTAAAGCAAATAGAAGGGAACTGGTATCAGACTTATCAAAGGACTTGCATTAGCTTGAGCATGAACTACATCCGACGATGAAGACAATGAGGCATGCATCACTGATCCATAAATTTCCAACACATGTATCAACAAGATTCCTAGATTAGAGAAATCAATAAAGGAGCACTAGGACTCAAGTTATAAAAATTGCAAAATTATAACGACTGAGAGAATCCTTCAACAGGAAAAAATGAGCAGTAGAAAATTGGCGGAAATCAGCTCGTCGAGCACATTAAAGAGGTCAACCTACACAGGAAATCTGAGAAACGAGGTATCGAATCGCCGAATACAGCTTTAGGAATCAGACATAATAAAGCAGAGGTACAAGAAGAGGCTCGCAAAAGCAACAATCGGAAACCTAACGTAAGCAGAAACCGAAGAATTGACGAGCGGCGATCACTACGACCTAATAAAACGCCACCGAGAACGGAAAGTGGAGAGAGGACCTGTTATTGAGGTGGCAGTAATCGCGGCGTAGGAGGTGGCACTGAGAGCCGTGGAGGTCGGAGAGCTCCTGAAGCTGACCGATGAGCTGCCTCAGCATGGCCAACTCCACTTCCATGCCCCTTCCTCAGAGGTCTCTACACGCCATTAACGAGAATGAAGCTCCTCCGCCTACATTCACAGGCAGAAGCCCGGCCTCTCATCGCCCTCCTCTTCTCTCCGCCTCTCTCTCTCTCTCTCTGCTCTCCCGCTGTATCTCAGGCTAGTCTCTCTCTCATCCTCGCTCAGCGAAGAAAGTGCTGTATGTAATGGGAAGTTGTCCTTGAGTTTTGTAATTATATGGGCTGCCATTTTCTTAATTCCATCTTTCCGGACCGGATACTCACTCCCGGGCCCTCATTTAATGAAATTACCGTATTGCCCATTGCGAATCAAAGGGAATAAAGTCATAGTAACGATTCCGCCATTCCTTCCTCCTATGTAATATTCACATTTTCATTTTCGGCCATACTCCGATCACCTATTTCCACGTATTTCATGTCTCCTAGCTTTTGATCAGTGATTCGAGTTTAGTGGGTCAGGGGCCAAGGGCAAGGAGGTAAATGAACTCCTCAAGACGTCAACATGCTTCAGGGGATCTTCGGTTGGGTCTGGGGGGTGTGTGAATAATTTCACCGTGCGGGTGCTCACACGTGGGAATAATAGAGGCTTCCCGGTCAAGCAGACCAATGGACCTTTTGAACCAAAGGCTTCCCCTTTCTACGTGAAATCAACGGCCGAGGTTAAATCCCGGTCGGGGGAGGCTCCCTTTGCGGTGATTCTTTCTACCGGCGCGCAACCCCATGATTGTCCCACCACCTTTTGCATCTAATCCAATTGACAATTGTGGTTCCTCTTTGAATTACGGAATTACTCCACCCGAAACATTCGAGTGTTCTCTCACCAACTGGTCAATTTACAGTATTGATAAAAAAAATTTGTCAATTTACATCGAACAAATATACTTCTTTTTCTTACATTTCTAAAAAGAATTACGGGAAAATCAGATGTGGTGGCTTAACTTTATTCAAGCATGTAATTCTCTCCACCCATTTTAATGAACGTATAGATCATGAAGGTGCACCCGCACCCTATAGTTTGTTGTGTGTGCTCTATAAATTTGGTAGCAAGGCATCTTATATGATTCAATCACTGGACAGTTTAATTGAATAATTTATGATTATCAACAATAATATTAAACAAAGTAATTCAACAATGAACAAATATTTTCCCAATATGCTAAATAGCTCAGCAACTGGATCATCAAAATTTCTTTAAGAATAATATAAGTAAAGAAAATTCTACCATTTATCCACTGAATAGTAAAGTAAGCGAGGAAAATAATTGTAAAATCTTAAATTTTTAATTTAAATAAATAATTATAAATTATTAGATCCAATTATTAAATGATCTAATAATTTAATCTTATCAGGAAAGTAAATGCTTCGTCGAGAAGGAGTTGGAGGTTCCGTCCTGGTCGGTTTTCTCCATTTTTCTTGTTGAATTTTGTGACCAAATTATGGTTTCAAGCAGTCCACATAAGACCACAAAAAAAAACAAAAACTTTTAAAAACTTTTAAAAAGTCGTTGGACGGCTTACAGAACTTACTTAGGCGTTCCAGCTCATCAGCTCGAGCTACATGCAGTCACGGTTTAAGCGTGGATTGTTTGCCTCAATGGAGTAGTGTATATATATATATATATATATATATATTGGTTGAATGGAGTAGTATATTACCTTATATATATAAATTTTAATAAATCTAGTTGTTTAAGACATAGTCAAATTGAAAGAGCCGACTAAAAAGTTAAATTTGATCAGAGTTAGTTGAGATTGTGATATATCTCTTCTTCTTAACTAAAGTACCGCGTTCGAGTATTGTAAATGAAGAAAATTAATATTGGAAGAATTTTACCTCCTAGTAGGCGTCCCGGATTAAACTGAGTCAATCAACGCAGATTGTTATTCAAAATACCAGTGATATAAATCGAGAACAGTTAAATTATTTTAGATTATAAACTTTTAATAATTAAATTTGAACCCAAAATCTTAGTGTAAGTGGAAAAAACGTAAGAGCACTTTCACTAACTATTAAATCTACTTCCCTGCTCGCCAACCCACCCCTTCTACTCTCAGCAGGTTTACCTGCCGGGGACCGTTCAAAATCACGGCAGAGACCGTCACCCGCAGTTTCCTTAAACTGCTTGAACAGAGCTCGTCCATGTCGCTTTCAACGATTCACCGGCTCGTTAACGGAATATCGTCGGAAACTTGACTCGATGGAAATGTGTGTAGTGCAAAACGAGAAAAGAGAGTCGGAGTGAGTAGGGCTGTAATTTGAGGGAGGGGGTAGCGGAGGGTAATGTGGTAAATAAGAGCGAGGCCATCATCACAGGGAGAGCGATAAAGGTAACTAGGAGGAAGTAGGCGGGGTTTTCATAATGATGAGGTCTTGGGAAAACAAGAGGAATGGGAGATGGAATACGGTGTGAGTAATCATTTCCTTCTTCTATCTGGAAAGAAAGAAAGAGAGAGAGAGAGTTCCTGGTGGGAATTGTATTCATGGCTCATAATGATCTTAATAATGAAATTTCCTTTTTCTTTTTCGTATAATTAAAAAAATAAACGAAGGGCAAGATAAATATATGAAATAAGGGATAAAAGGGATCGGAGATATTTCACATATGAAATTGGATTTTGGATTTTTAGATTACAGAACGAGAGCGATATCAACTATCTTTTTTTGGTTCGTGCATATATGATGTTAAGAAATTTAATGACATGGGCTAATGGAAAATGGGACCGCAACAATTTACAAACTTTCTTTTAATTTCAATTTAAAAGTAGACGTGGTATGTTTATATGAAGTGAACATTACTTATTTGCTACCGACGAGTGAAATCTAATAAGAACTAATTTATATGAGAAGTTAGCTCTGGTCTCACGTGTCCTTGCTGTAATATCAATTCCAATGAGCGTTACAAGTTCACGGTGAATGGGTGGTTTTTAGTTTGAGGTTAGATCCGATGTTACAAATTCCATCTTTGAATGGGTGTGTGCGTCGATGGAGTCAAAACACAATTATTAGTTAGGTTTCGATTTTGATCTCGCTTTCTTTAAAGTAAAACCTTTTGAACTCAAGTTGCTGGACCAAAACCATCTCGTGGTCTTGAGGACTTGGTCCGAGATTGATTGTTGAATTGGCCCACCCATTCATCCCGGTGCTGCACCTCAATGTTCTTGCTCTTCTTTATTGGTAAATGGGAGTTGTCTTATGTGTCTCGGATGGAATTACCAGTTCAGTCCCTGACCTTGACAGAGAGAAATAACAAATGATTCGTTACTTTTTTTTCGCTTGAAAAAAAGATATATATAAATCTAGCAAATGTATAGAGAGAAGAGAGAATAATATGGCACAAGGGCTTCTATGATGAAAATAGAATACGTAATCTGTTAATTTTAGATTGAGAACGAGACCGATATTGCTCCCAATAATTCGTAATTATTGGCCTCTGACGTCCGACGAGAAACTTTATCAAGCCCAAAAAATTTCAACCCTCGGACCAAAGAGTAACAGTAACATATGTGGAGAGTGGGATTTGAACCCACGCCCTTTCGGACCAGAACCTTAATCTGGCGCCTTAGACCAACTCGGCCATCTCCACCTTTGTGTCAAGAGCCTTTAGACTAAGAGACTTCATTGCTGGATTTCGATTGAGAGGTTTGTACAATATGGGTAGACACTTGGATGCTCGCATGAAGTCGACGATCCAGTTTCCAGATTTTCGCGGAGCATCCGTACATTGGATCAGAGTTAATTTTATAGACAGCAAACCAAAACCGTAGGTTCCATTTTGACTTCAGCATCCTCTGCCCACTTAAGCTAATTTTGCCTTCAGCCAGCCCATCGCTTTGGAGTAAAAGCCTGCAAGCAATACCAAACCCCAAACATCACACAGGCCGTGATTGAAAACCACTGCCCAGACCCGGGCACGCACCCGAATAAAATTATAACTCAATAATGTACTATGTAACAACTTTATTGTTTTTTTGTATATTATTACAATTATTACAATTATTATTATTATTATTATTATTATTATTATTATTATTATTATTATTATTATTATATATTCATACTGAAAATTGTGGCATGGCCGGGGTCGGCCTAGGTGGGCGAAGAGGTATCGGGCCGGTTCCGGTTAGATGTGTTGGGCAATCTTGTGATTTTCCCCAGTTTAGGCCCATGGTCTTCTCAGGTAAGAGTTTATGGAGTCTTATTACGGCTCGTGCGTGTGTCCAAAGAGAAAACGAAGAGTCCACTGTGGGCCCCACTGAAGAGGCAACCTAAGACTGTGTGGGCCCCCAGGGATGAAGAGACACTTGAGTAACTATTCTATGTGACGATGTTCACTGAACGTAAAATTTGGTTATTTTTAAAATTTTTTTAATAAAATATAAATAAGAAAAAAATTCTAAAAATATTTTAATTTAATTAATTCATAATACCATATCAGTATTGCCACGTATTATACCTGGTACATACAGGACTTTCTCCCAGAGATCACATCTGCGAGGGTAGATATCGTCTTCCCGACGTTTAGTTAAATGTCCTCGGAAAGTTCTCACCAGTTTACGTAATTACTTATTGAAAAAGTCATTATAAGTAATTATAGGGAATTCTCGATTTGGCAGCTTGTTGATGTCGAATACCGAACCAATACTTTCCATCTTATTCATCATATGCAATTGCAAGATATGACATCTATTAAAGTTAACCCGATCAAAGTCACTGGACAATGCCATCTACAGCTAGCTTGGACAAATGATCAATTCGTAGTGCAGTTGTAATGTTTGCACCTATGGTACCAAGTTCGAGGCCAACCATATGAAAACGACAGGAACCAGACTCACAGCTGAGGGAAAGATCGACATGCCAGGAAATTGGATAGAGTTTCACAGATTCGGATGGAGCTGACTCAGATCGAATGCAACAACATGATTGGATTAAATCCACGAATTACAGCAGATCTTTCAATGGTTAGGTGCAATTATGCCACAAAATCACCTTAAGATTTTCTCCTACCCACAAAGCACCGACCGACCGAGTGGGAGTTTGGAATTTGGTAAGCCTTAAAAGCATGGCCTGTCACTGCTTTTCTCAACCCAGGTAAATCCACTCCTGAAGGAAAGGAGTCTTTTAAGGAAGCAAGATTAAATTTGGTTGGTGGGGTAGTCATTGATTGTGAATGCAATGAGTCGAGACCGAGAATTTGTGCGAGTATTATCACATGAGAAAATACCAAAAAAATAAAATAAAAATTTTATTTTTAGTATATTACTATATTTCATCTAATATTTATAGCTAATAATTACTAATTCATTTAGACTTGAATTGGGTCGATACTATGAGGAATAATATTTTTGCTGTTATAAATCTTATTCACTTACAAAAACTTAAATCCAAGCCATTATTTAAAGGGAAATGATGTCAATCTAAGTTGATTCGGCACCCGACTCAACTTCCAATACCTCGACTAGCACTGCCATCCAATTGACTCCCTTAGTTCGGATCAACGATCGACCCACCGAGTCTGACTCCCTCTAACAGCTATTGGGAGGACTATCACGTCGGACCTTATCCAGGTGAAGTTTATAAATGCCTCATAACTCATTGCATGTGCGGTATAACTTCTTCAATCCTCTTATCTGCAACCACTTATCCCTCACACTCTCATGACAGTCTCCTTAACCTCCTTTCTAACTTAAGTATTGAAGTGTCGGTCCGGACCGCGCCGACGAGCTCATCTTACTTGCATATTCCAGAATCATAACTAGTCTCCTTCTTTAACCAGTTTTGCAGAACCCAAAAAAAAAAAAGGAGCGCATAGATCGAGATCCCATCATAAGTTATGACGATTCAAGATTTTCTTGACCGAAGCCGTCCACCAACAGAATCAGTGCATGTTTGATTATATTGGGGATTTCATAAATCTTAGTAGGGGATCTTGATCAGCTCTTCCAATTAGATCCTTAACTTGGTTCGCATTAAATTAATTAATTTATTCAATTCACTGCTTCGCTTTTTCCGTGCAAATGGCATGTGAGTGCAATTAGTACAGTAATTATGTGTTGTGAGAAAATAGGAGAAAGCACTTCCACAATCATGTGTCCCATAAAAGGGTGAAGATGAAGAACCATAATGACGGTATACATCAATAAGGCAAACATGTATGCCTATCCTTGACTGATAAAACATCCTATTTGTATGCTATCTGTCCGTCGAAATTCTGCTCGTGACCGGGATGGGAGCTACTGATCGAACAAGCTTGCTTTCGCATTCAGAAAGTATGCATGCACCGGTTATTTTTATAAAAAAGTGCGTAGACATGAACGTCATCGTTCGATACCTCAAAGCAGGGCTGATTTGTGAGTATTCATGAGAAACTGTCAACTGAATTAGAGAAAATCTATAAAATATTGCATGAATTTAACTTGATTTTATTTAGATTCGTTCTCTCGCACTATCGCTCATGAATAAATTTTTCTAGCTCTGCCCATCTTGGAAAGTATGAGGAGGAGCCACATACTGTTGCTAGGTCAACCAGACATCATTGACTTGATGGAGGGATGAGGATTGGCACAGCCATGGCCGGTTGAGCTTGGTTTCTGAAAGTACTAAAACAAGCTGAGTGGTTGCATTTGATTGTTCCTATAATGGCCTCAAAAACATTATGATTGTCTGTTAAAAAGCCCTCAAAAGAAGCGGGATAATTTTGTCGGGTTAATTCCTTCAATTTTCAGTCTGAAGAAATCATCATCGTCATCTTTCTCCGTGTTCAGTAGTATCAACTCATTTTCAACTAAGATTTCACGATACAATCACTGGATTGTTCAAAATCCAATATGACAGCTCATGATTAAAATTTTAAATTTATCAGCTATTCATAATTATTTTTCCGACCCACTTAATAGTTAAATGACTGGATCGTAGAATCTTTTATGGTGGATAAAATTTAAAATTTTCACTTTCAGTGTTTGAACGAACATATATAAAATCCGCCATTTTACACGAGAAACCATGATATTTGGCGATTTGAAGTTTATTATAATATGACATTATATCATTTAAATTTTTTTTAAAGTGATTGGTAAAGTGTTACATCCAAAATACGTGCAATCTTCGGATTTCAACCAACCTTTTCTTGTGTACACGAACCTGACATTTGAGAATTTAATAGGTCTTAACTGATTCATAATTAAACAAGATCGGTCAACTAATGGATAAAACTCTCCGACCCGTGAACTTTCTCGATTAAACTAACTTCATAATCATTTCACCCGTACTATTTAAACTTTACAGCCAACTCGATTTTTTTTTTCCAAATAATGTATTATCTTACAAATATAATAGTGTTACATTTCGACCTATAACGGTAAAAGTATTTTCTTATAGTTAAAAACTTTTCAATTGCAATTTTGACATTTTCCATAATTTGATAGTACTGAAACCGCAAACGCACCTTCATTATGAGGCCATGTTCAATCGCATGCCTTGTAGGGTTACTTGCTGATTGGAATGAGTCTCATCTAAGCCCGATTACTGCCAGGTGAAGACTGCGAATGAGTAAATCGCAAGGAATGCAGGCAGGAAACAAAATCAAAGGAAAAGGCTTGATGTCTTGCATCTTATGGGGGAGAACTGCCCTGAAATCATGGCCGCAAAGGACACCAACAGGGACCCAACAATTATTACAGGGTCATGCCACTCATTAATCCTAGACTAATGTATAATTTTTCTGAACATTTCAAAAGACATGCGGCCAGCCTGGTCAGGGGTTCGTTATCATCGATACTTTTTTCAAATCGGTCCAAGAACGATGCCTTGAGATGACAAAGGGACACGATATATACGTGCAATCAAAACCTCCATTGACTTTGAGCTGAGAGTTTTTGGGTTCGATTTATAAGAAAAATTCTCTATAATATTTTACTCTCCCGGTCGTTTCACCCTTTCTAGACCCACAGAGCTGAACGGTGATCTAGAAAACAAAATCTTGTCATAGGGTCACGATTTTCCCAGATATACATGGCCATGAGATATATATTGTTCACAAACCGGCGGCGAAATGGATAGATATGGACAGGCATTAGGTTTAAAGCTTACACTATAATGATTTGGATAGCTGACTCGTGATATGTTCATATAGCTGTTTCCTTCTTATGTCGAGCTGCAATGATGACGATGATGATCCCCTACCTAAATTAATTCTGCCGAATACACAAATAATGTCCTCATCATGTTAGCTAATTTATGGACAATTTTGCGTATAAATATACACGTTTATATTTATATTTTATTTCTTACTCACCTGATAACTAGCGAGCGGCCATGCATGAAAAACAAATGAGATATATATGTGTGTGTACACACACGAGACTGAATTTCAAAATTTCGACCTTTTCCCTCTTTTGTATAATCAAGAAAGCATTTAACTGCGTTCTGGAAAATATATTCAATGAGCAAAATACCATGAAATAGTATAAAGAATTTAGATAGTGAAATATGATAATTTAACAAAAAATTATATAAAATTAAATAAAATATATATAGTGTTTTAAAGATTTTTTAGTTTAGGGAGACCAACGTCGCTCCTCCTAAATCCTTCCCCAGTTGCATCAAATCCTATTTCTACTTTGTCCCTTTCTATACTGGGAGTTCTTCCATGGACTTATTAGCAATTCCATTGATTTATATGACTTATGGAATATTATACATATTTTGAATAAAGAAATAAATGATGACCAAACTCATATTTTTCTAAGACTATCATCTAACATTTGAAAAGTATACTGGGCATCGATCGATAAG
Source organism: Lagerstroemia speciosa (assembly GCA_037672795.1). Lineage (NCBI taxonomy): Eukaryota > Viridiplantae > Streptophyta > Magnoliopsida > Myrtales > Lythraceae > Lagerstroemia > Lagerstroemia speciosa. The sequence continues at coordinate 2,207,631 of CM075299.1, forward strand.
GATTCAAGCTCATCAGTTTTACTAGAAGACAAACCTTTCGACTATGAAATTTTTTCCACTCACAAAATTTAAAAGTAAAAATTTAAGTAAGTGAAAATGAATATTGAACAACGTAAACCAGCAAGTAATCTTTTTTTTGGTCACCAGCCACGGTATCCAAGCAGGCCCCACCAGCGGTGAGATGGCATCTTTCAGCCAACCATACTTGACTAATCCGTTGGTCGCCCCGGGTCGCACGCCTGGCAATGGCGGGTGAGGCTCCTAACATGCATGGTAAGTGAAGAACGTAAACCAGCAAGTAATCTTAATAAAGAAACCCTTTTTCTTTCTAGACCACCTAATAGCCATGCCTATGACGTCGAACCTCTGTACGACCCTTCTTCTCCCGCTCGTTATTTTGTTCTTTTAAATATGTCCGTTGAAATATATCATCTCCTTTCTTGGCTTTATGATGTTATCTGATTGTTGGTATACTGCTGATTATCTGTTTACGAATGTATTTTCAAAGTCAACCGTAGAACAAGGTGGAGAGAGAACTAATTATAAAGTTGATCGCCAGATTAGATGAGAGGGAGCTCTCAACGATGACACAGTTTATTTGTTTATTAGCTTAATCCGATGACACGGATTATTTAGTTTAGTGATTTTGCTTGCGGCTGTGGTAATGCACAACGACGCGTGCTTCTGCATGGACTTTAACTCCATACGTATACAACAAAAGGAAAACAATAGTTTAATTTTTTTTTTTTGTATTCAAATGAGATATATGAGTTTAAAAGTGGTACATAAAGTCTCACCGGTGAGACTGAACATAAAATCCTTTTGGTCCCAGATCGAAGGTGGTGCTACTCCACATATTTCCCTTCTCAAATCCCCCCCTCTCCTTTTTTTCCCGATCTACACCACCAGTGTCCAGAAGTCTAACGGATACTGATTAATCTAGTTCAAGTAGGGAGGTAGAGTCTACTGAGAGGTAAACCTCTCCCAAGATGTATTCTCTCTATTCACAATATTTGAATCCGAGACCTTACTATCACTTATCAAATCACCACTTTTCTTTTTTTTAATTTAAATATCACTGTAAATTTAATCAGGTGGACGGTCGGGGAAGGCCTCTAATTCTCATCAAAACCTAGTGAGGAAATTATGGAAATATAAGAGTCGATACTCACAGTCTGTCGATTTAAATAATAAAACTTCTGCTTATTGAGATTCTAACTGCTCAAATTGAAAGGTACCATATAAAAATTTTGAGCTCCTTTCAATTAACGTATCAGTTGATGGTGAAATTGGACGGTGCATTAAACTACTCGAGCCGTAGATTCAACACAACCTTCATGAATCCATCATATAAAGTACATTTATGCACCTACATTTCTCTCTTTTTTTTAAAAAAAAAAACTAATTTGGTGTCTATTATGTTATATTCAGAAATCCAATGGATCACGATAAGTTTATGTTAGAAGTAGATCGAGGGATGGGTTTAGGAAGGTGCGCAAGAGAGACAATCATCTCATAAACTCGAGAAATTATGTGAAACGTAATATAAGTTACGTTTAATTTTATCTATTTTTTATTAAATTATCTCATTTCTCCCGTTATAAACTCACTCTCTTATGCTTTATTAAATTTCGCCCCTCTTGAATGTATACCTGAGGTTGGTCCTTGGCTAGATCGATGCATTACTAAGGTGGTAAAAATCTCCTAATGATCGACTATATCTATTTTTACAACATTAAAAACTGTCGGTATATTGTAAAATATAAAAATGTGTAACCTTCTTCACTTACCATGCACGTAAAGCAGTTCTTTACATGCGTCCCAATTCACATTGGGAGCTCTCTTCTCTTCGGGCACTGAATTAAGTTAAACTAAATGGGGTGTTGAACTTAAACGTGTAGTTTGCAGTTGGACAACCTCTAAGCTACGCTATCCATGCATGGCACTTCATAAAATCAAGAAAAAAAAATACGAGTATTTTCAGTATATACAATTCCTTACGCAGAAATCTAACGGATCCTGATTAATTCAAGTTCGAACAAGATCGGTCACTAAGGTGATAAAATTCTCCTAACATGAATTTTTATATCAGAGTACTCGAATCCGAGAGAGTATTGTGCAACCGGAATACCATGTAATACTGTTGATATAATTTCACAAACTAATAAGATTAAGTAAATTTAAATTTTTTTGAATAAAATCTTGAAAATAAAAAAAAAACTAAAAATAACTTAATTATATTAGCTTGTAACACCACATTAGTACTGCTAATAATATAATCGTTCCATACAAGAGTTTCTCCTTACATACAGATATATATATATATATATATGCATGCAGTTTGTATATATTAGTTCATTGTTATCCAAGTTTTGACCAAATCCAGACTTGACTTGTGTTCGCAGGTTGCAAGAGATTGCAATACTAATCACGTGCTCGAGTCTTTGTTTAATATCAGGGATGAGTATAGGCAGAGAATGTGTCGGAGAGATTCATCAGAAGAGAAGAGATGTCTTCGTATCCACTCAAAACATTAACAAAAGCACGTGTGCCCGCTCCGATGCCACCCCACTGGGATTCTAATCTCGCCACTTACGTTAAGCAACATCCCTTGTATATTATGCTCACGTGTAAATATCAGTGTAAACTTTGAGGTTAATATAAAAAAATTTAATTTTCGCTAAATAATAACCTGACTTCCTATTTAATTCTTAATATTTTCTCTCAACGATGAGCTGCCTTAATTTTGGAGACGTATTGCATGAAAGTAGTTAAATAGATCGCATGTGTACGTACGCAGCGTCTCAAACTTCGAATATGATACTGTAATAAAATTTTGAATTATATAATTTTTTGCCATAAAAAATTGATAAAATAAAAATAAGTAATAAATATTATATACATCCTCTTCTCCTTTCTTCCTCGTCCCATTTATGGTTCGTTACGCTAAATTCTCACAACTCCCAACATTCAGTCTCTTGTATTTTTAAATCATGTCCCGGTGGATCGATTGATGAATTCTGAGCTACGACCTTTACGCAACCCACATTGAGGCTCGAGTTGCCGGGGACAAAAGAAAAAGAAGGACGCACACACATAACTTAGATTTACATTTATTTTACCAATATCAATTGGTAAAATAATTTGGCATTTCTTTCTCTCGTCGGTACGATTTCGAATTCGAGCCTATTGAGTGAAAAATTCATAGTTGAAAGAGTAACGTCCATCGAAAATAACCTTTCGAGACCAACCCGAGTGGTGAGGCATTTGCCTACCCAGGCGTAACTCGCTGAGGTTGGGGATTCGAATCACCGCTCAGACGCAAAACCTGTGGAGGCCACCTGCACGTGCGTAACTGTCGAATTAACCGGACTCGTGGGTTTGCGAGTATCCATGGGCCTAGAGGACTAGACTGGTCTTATACCCCGGATACCCTCGTTATAATTAAAAAAAAAAAAAGTCCATCGAAAATTTGAATTTTGATGGTGGACACTGGTTTATATTTTTTTAACATATAAAGTAGACATATAAATCTAAAAAGGGATATAATAAAGAGAAAATAAATAAACTCTAATGAGCTGTATCTGAAACTTCTTGATTTAAAGTGGAGGAAAGTACTATTACACTAAATCCACTTTCTCATTTTTATATTTATTTTAATCGTGTCGGTTACGAATGTCGAAGGTTACGTGAGATTCACATGGATTGGAGCCGACATTAGTCCTAATTTGCAAGCTAACTTACTCGAGAAAAGTAATCTAATTATGTGTGCGGCAGCCGAAGTAAGACGGAGGGTTAGAAAAATGTCCGACTTAATGAAGGGAAGATATACAACCAGGATTGATTTAGGAGAGCACATGGACGAATGCTTCCCTGAACTCGGGAAAGCACGCCAAATCCTACATGAATTTTACTAAATTTATCCGTATTTTTAATGGATTACTTCAATTTGCCTCCTAAAATCATATCATTAACTTTTTATTGAATTTCGTCCACTGGATTTATATTTTTGTATCCGGTATTTCGAACAATTTTCTTTTTCAGTACATATCACGTGTAATTTAAAAGTTTAGCGGACAGTTTCTCGTTATGATTAAAGTATGTTTATGATCGGTCAAGGAAGGGCTAAGTGCATCACCTTTTACGGAACAAGGTTTGTGCTTGCAAGCTAATGGATTTGTTTTTCAAGGTAAAACAGAGCAAAATCAATTAGCTTGTTTTCATGATGCGTTCGCATTTTTACTAATTAATTACTGGCAATGGTTTTTGTAAAATATCCACGGTTTTATAATTTAAAAAGAAAATAAAAAAAAAAAAACATAAAAGAAAAGAAGAGAAATGAACTACTCGACAAGTTTCAAAACCTAACACCGCAACGATGTCTCTTTTTCGAAAAGCAGGAGCCGTAACCAGCGTCGGACAGCTGACTCTCTAATTTTCAGTCTCTAAAGTGATCTTATCTTATCGTGTAATTTAAAAAAATATTAATTAAAATATTATAAATGAATAAATTAATATTAATTACTATAGTATTAATTTGATTAATTTATTTTCACGTCATTATAAGATATTATCATTTATAATTTTTTCTTTAAAATAGGAGAATCCAAGAGTTGGCATTGCTCCCTTGCAATTAAATTTGATTTGAATATGAATAAAATAAAATATTAAATTTTATAATATCAGATATTATTTTTAAAAAAAAAAGGCCGGCAAAGCATGAGTCATATAATAATCTTCTTTTTTTTTCCCCCTTTCGTTTGCACCTTTTTATGAAAGGATAGAATCGACAGATTAGAAGCTTTACCTGTTTCCGACGATGCAACGGGACCCCCTGCGAGAGTCACGACAGATTGAGTGGCAGAAGATGAAGGACAAGAATCTACAACATCAGCACAAAACAGTCGACGCCAGGCATTGAGGTGCCGTGTGGAGTTCTTCATGTATCGGTGAAAATCGGAGAAGTGAACGAAGTTACGGCATGCGGGGCTGCCCCGGTCAGGCTCCCTCGTAAATGACATCTCTAGCTATATCGGTCAGGTCAAACCACCGATCGTAATTCCACTTTTGACCACTTCTTTTGGGGAAATGGCCGTGTAATCTAGGTCAGTAAACACGTTAACAATCAATTTCATCACACTGAATATTTAGTACGTAATAGATAATAATTTTATTATGTAAATTACTGTATCACATATCCGACGAATATTCACTCCATTTCATCGGTTTACCTCGCCTCTCTATCTAATGGGTAAAAAGCACTCATTTATAGAATTTAGTAGTTAGTATAAACACTGGTAAATTTTAAATACATAATTCGGTGTATCTTCTTTTTAAGCACAATCTCATACTTGAGTAGTATACAAATAGAAAAAATTTCTACGATTATGAGAGATTTATTTCCTAGCACGACCATCTTCTCTATTATCAAAACTTACTGCCAATCTAAACTTTTGAATTGTACTTTAATCGTACATGTGCCCAGTGTAAACTTTTTTGGCCTCTGCAACACTTTGCATCCTAAGCTCCCGTGAACTTCTAACTTGCCCAATTCGAGTCAAATCAGCTGGATCACCAAGAGTTAAATAGTTTAGCATGAATTTTTATCATTTATAAAACATCGAATCTTGAACCTTTATTTGAAAAGACTAAATATTGAATCACTTGGATCAACTATGTTGGCGCCTAGCCAGTGAAAAATTTAAAGACCGTGGTCAGAATCAAACCCCAGAGACAGTCTCGACACTGAGCTGCACGTGTTTTGGGTTTGCACTACGCAGTATACTCTAAGCAGTAAAAATATATTTAGAGATTAATCTGTAATTGGATCAGGATCTCTAAAAAAAATTCTATCAACTCCCCTAATCCCAAAATCAATCCTAGAATTACCCATTACGAATCTAATAAGAGCACGTTAAGTTACGACATATGAAGTAACAACGCGGGGCTAATTTGGCCATTTCGCTACACGGGAGTTGATGGTGCGTTGCATCTTCGGGGGCAGATGCCGTACCCTGCATGGGAGTTGACCAGAACGATGACCACCGCATCACTCTTGTCCCTTAAGAATCGAGCGGACAGAGCTTCCAAGGGAAATCTCATCATGTGAGCGGGTGATTCGGTAACTCTTTTATTTTGAAAAAAAAAAATTTGTATTCAAAACTTACAAATTTAATAAATTTACAATTAAAAAATTTATTTTTTAATGGACAGTGACTAAGAAAAATTCAATGTACCACAACCAATAATATCGAGATAAGAGTGGTTTTGGCTTAGGCAGTACTCAAAGCCTGCATGGAGAGCGTCACGTGCGCATGCCTTCGAAGCTAAATTTGGCATTTACGAGATGAGAGGGCTCAATTTCTACTCCATCATTAAGTAATTAAATTATTTATTACGGATTAATTAATTGGCCATATTCTAAGGAAGTAATCGAATTGAGTGACCAGTGCGTTAAGCAACATCCTCTGCTCCGCTCCGCTCCGCTCCAGCCTCCACGTTAAGAGGAACAAACTATTTTTATTATAATTATCACGTAATGTGAGAAAATATAATTATTCAAATAATAAAAGAATAAATATATATTGACCATTCAATTATAAATTTATATGAATAATGATGTAATTTTAATTGTAATCTTTTTTATTAATGTCACTGTGAGATGCGAATGTAAAAAAAAAAAAAAAGAAGATAATATTCATCAGAAGGGTGAAACTATCTTATTCTCCGATTCATTCTCTCCGTCATTCTGTGTTCAGTCCGAGGAGACAGTTGTTTATTCTCTAAGGCAAATTTGTACTGCGTATCGTGGTGTTTAATTAATTAATTAATTAATATATTTATTTAATCCCAATCAAAATCTTTCTCATTTTTATTTCTCTTTTTACCATTTTTAAATCCCGACGTAGGGAATGAGGAATGAGATTGAAGTAATCATACGCTAATCACGGAGTTCGATGTTGAGGTAATGGCAAGTTACCCCGAATTCACTTAACATCCCGTAATTATGTGTTTACTAAGCAAATTGACCGATTTGGGCTCTCGTGCGAGACTTGTTTTTCCCTTTTGTTTAGATGAGAGATTTACTTGTCCATACGTAAAAAAGATATATAAATTTAAAAGACGGTAGAAAAAATAATAAATAGATATAAAAAAATTCTCTTGATAAGAATTAAATTAAAAAATTTTAAAAATAATATTAATTATACTAAATTCTCGTTTTTAATAATAGAGTGAAAAATTAGTTTTGCCAATTTTCATTTCCGCCGAACATGAATATGACCTATTATTTATCGATGGAGGTGTGCTGCTGCGGCATTATTTGACGACCTGAATGAAATGGTAGCCGCACGCGTGGCAAGTCGGAGATGTGCCACCGCCGCCGCCACTAGGCGGCATCTAAGCCAGGAGTGGCGCAGCCACGTGTAGGGTGCAGGGAAGAGCCGTGCACTCTCTCCGACGTACTAACCTACATGTCTCAAAGCCTCCCAGCAAGAGCGGGTCCCAGGAGAGAATTCGACTAGATCAATTTTTTTTTATTTTTTACGATAAAAAATACGGGCAATTTTAATATAGAAATAGAAAATAAAAAATATATAGATATATAATTTTTATAGAAACAATCGAACTAAGAGTCATGCACACATTTATTTATATATTTCTAATATTTGCTCTATTGAAATGATGTGAGTCTAACTCGATAATCTCTCCGTACGATAGTGGATGATCGCCTTGCATCAGACTGTCCTAAAGCCTGGGCGGTTGCGATAAGACCGTGGCCATGTGGTCTACTGGCTCATCTGCATGTCTCTAGACGCATCATTGACGATGGAGAACGTTTGATGTGGGTTTGCTGGACTAATTAATTCGTCACGACAAGGGAAAAAGTATGGTTTTGTAGAGTGTAAGTAAAAAATCAGAAATTCAAAAAATTGATCAAATCCAAATTGAAAAGTCAGATGTATGGATCTCGGTATAAATTCAATGCTATTAAATTGGACAGGAAAATTGGGTCTCGACCTGGAAAATCTGGTGGGATCCGAAACTGAATTGAAAGTTATGTTAAATTTATATCATGTAATAAATTATTTTATTATTAGATTTTGACAATAAAAATGATATATTTGATATTTTAAAACTTGAATCATGAATCATATTTATATTTTTGATCTTCTTAATACACTAAAATATTCATAATTAGTATTTCTCATTTATTGTAATGAATTTTATTTTATTATTTTTGTATTTAATATATTATTATATTAAAAATACAGCCCCGAAAAAGCTGAATCCTAAGTGGGTGGTTTTCATAACCCATAAGCGGTTCTTGATACAATTTTTTAATTTGAACAAACCGAACCGAAATAAATCGAAGCCCGATAATTTTCAAAAAACTAGACCAAACTACCCATTTACACTCCCTACGGTTTTGAAACGTCTGATGAATATTTGACTTGATTAATAGTTCATAGTATTTAAATTATTACTATTGTTATTCTCATTTTATTCGGTAAAAAAGGGGAAAAAAAAGAGGCTTTCATCACCATTAAATCTCAACCTGCCAACTTCAAGATTGATCCACCTTGGATTTTACGCACCGTTAAATGTTGAATGCGCGAATAATGAGCCACGAAGTTATGCAAATATAAAGATTTTATTCCCTCCTTGTATTGGTACACCGAATTGACAATTCAAAAAATTTTTAATGTCGACACGGCTAAATGAGTTTAACAAAAAATTATACTTTTCATGGCCCATTAAATTATTGCTATCACTGATGTGTACGCGTCGGCGTTGCATGGTTTGCATGCTGCGTACCTCCAGCTGCTAGAACGACGTACGCCTGAATTGACTAATTTATATTTTTCTGATCAATCATTTCCCTTTTCTTCCTTCAAACCTTTTTTACGTGTTAATTTAATAAAATAAAATATCAAATTTAGCAGACTTAGAAAAAAAAAGAAGAAGAAGAAGAGGAGATCTATCCTCTTAATGATCTACCCATCTTGAAATAAATCAGTTTACACTCATTAAATTTTTGAATGCTAATAGCTCAGAGCGAAAAACAATTGCTCCCTTTTGCTCACGCGATGATATTCCTATTTTTGGACGGATGCATTTTTTTGATAACGAGAAATTTATTTTTTTCGGATCCATAAATATCTCACAAGCTCATAGATACGGATCATTCCATGTGCAAATACATGTGTGGGCAGTCACACTAAGGATCACAAGCTCAAGAGAATTCAAACTTCTGATCTCATAAATCTTTAGATCAATCGTACGCAAATTTTATCCACGTGAGTTACTATTTAGATGGACGTTATATTATTGTACTAAAAAGTTAGACAACGGGAAAGAGAAAATCGACAGATGTATTAATTGCACTAGAATTTTCACAAAAATTATTATAAATGCAGCTCGAACAGGGAAAAAAATGATAATTCAGCAGGGACTATTTTTTTATTTCGGTGGGTGCAGTATCAAATCAAATTGATTCAATTAATATAAGTTTGAAAATTGGACGAAGAATACAAAAATAATTGCAAAATTATCGGAACAAGACGCAAGAACACATCGCATCAAAAGAGACAAAAAATCCGATTTTCCCCGAGGGAAAGGGATTGACAGAAAATCAAAAAGAAAGAGGAGCTGGTCATTTTCTGGCTCCCTATGATTTCACAAGAGAACTCTCCGTAACCGATTAACGAGAGATCAATCAAGAGCTCCTCAGCCATTCTGATCCACTAAAGTTAATGAGGGCACGTAAAGTGGAGTTTGATACATTTATATTATTCTTAATCGTAGATTAAGATGTATTTAATTACAAACAGTGAAATTATTTGTGCATTTTTTTTTATATATTTTCTCCGATCCCTTCTAGATCAGTGACCTTTATTATATCGGTAAACTGCCTAGATTGGAGAGTGTATTATGCAGGGACAAATCTAAAAAACTTGCCCATGAGGGCGAAACTCTATATATGAAGAATTCAAGGGGTAAACTATTTATATTTTAATAAAAATTAGATAAAATTAAGTAAAATTTATACAAAATCTTATATAGTTTTCTGAATTTAGGGGGATCGCACCCGCATCCCCTAAGTCCATCCTTAGTATTGTATAACGATACATCACGTGACAGTACTTTATCTTATTGATTAAGTTCTTTAAATAAAATTCTAAAAAAATAATCCTATAAATAACTAAATTTTATTGATTTATAACGTAATATCAGTTTTGTCAGATGTTACACCCCTTATATACAAGATTTTCTCCTATAACCGTGGAGTTGAGCTGCTGAGTTCTTCGGTCATGAGAAAATTTAGTTTATCAGCCAACTGACATAAAAAAGAAAAGATTGTATAATGAAACATTTTAGAGAGAATTTGAGACAAGTTGTCTCACCCAGTCGGCAGATCGAGAGGAACCGATTTTTACTTATATGAATTTCACATGACTGGAGTATATAGATAATTTCATAAAATGACATGGTACTCGATATTTCTCTAAGAATTCATGCATGACATATTCGATTGAATCTCACAATTAAATTTACTAGTGGGACGGTTCAGTTACTTACCCGTAAAATTTTTTCAACATTGAATGCATATCCACACACAAAGTTCAACACCGCTGGAATTTTGGTCAACCTGAGAGAGACATTTCAGGGATAACCTAGCAGATCAATTATACATATTGTCAAATCATGTAATTAACCATTAACTGCCACCCAGGTAGGTATCGGTTTATTGGACGCCGTTGCGTGCTGACATACAAATACATAGCTGTTCAATTTAGTAATAATTTTTCAGAAAGATCGGGAGGAAATTGGAGTACTCGCCTGTGCCCTTTACTCTGGAGGAATCTAAGATCTGATCCATCGATAACCAAAACCACTAGAGGCAGACTATCCAGCTGGTTCCGCCAATGTGAAGATAAAAATCCTTTTAATCGTGAATTTTATTTATGAGATTCGAACTCGAAATTTTATATTTTTGTTTATTCTTTTTAAAATTTATAAAAATATAATAAAAATAAGAGCTGTGTTATATGGATCTTATGATCTTCATAATTACTTAAAACAGGTGATGATTTTAAGGGCAGGTTTGTTATATACGATGATCGAGTGTAATGAGAATTAACGTCACGCTTTTACTGATGATTTAACATTTTCGAGCAAGAATTAACGCGGTTAAAACACTACTTGAGTTGGAGAATTATCGCACTTCATGGTCTCTGGTAAGCTTTCCCTAAAACTTGTTGAATTGTGAATTGCTTGAGCAATTGGCGAAACAAGCAACTGGATCTATAACAGACCGTGTCATTTGCAGACTTACGTTAATGAGGAGACTACAGAAGACAAGTCAAGGCATAAGTTAGAGGTTGCTCTGATCGAACGCTTATATATTATATTATTAATAATATGACTTCAATCCAAGAATTATAATAAACAATTTATTCTTTTTGTAAATTGGAATTGTGAAACGGATATGAAAACAGAAACACGACCCTAGGAAGTCAGATACATTATTTTTTATATAATAATAAAATAATTAAACGTGTCACAGTGTCGAGCCGAAAAGTCAAACAGAGATGCAAATAATTCTATAGCAGCAAGCTTTTCGAGGGTTTCACTCCATCGCCCAGTCGAATTCTAATTGGGTTCTCTCCCCTTTGGGATTCTTAGAATAAATGATGGCGGCTTTTGAATTCTGCATTAATTAACCATCGGAAGAACTGGAAAAAGTGAAAAACAAAAAATTTTAGACACTCAATCTCATTATGATATAATAAAAAATTATTTAAATTATTCTAATTAATATAAATTATAATAATTATTTAAGTAATTAATATTAATTTATTATATTTTAATTAATATTTTTTTGTACAATGATGAGATAAAATCGTTTAAAAATTTATCGTAAAAAGCATATTGTATTTCGGAGGTGGATTAGAATAACGCTGCAATTATTCTCAAGCACGTTAGTATTTGATGTGACCGCCGGCTCTTAATTCTTACGGCTACATGACCCGTCTTGTACGTTCAAACCAGGTTTTCTTATTTAAATTTTATTATTGCTAGATTGATCTAATTTAAGTTTATATTATTGATTTTCTGATATCGGCTTATATTATATGATAATTTTATTATTTAATAAAATTATTAAGAGAATGGAATACATATGTAAATAATTAAATAAATTTATAATTATAAGTAATATTTAGAGCACGTAAATTTTTTATAAATTAAATAAATAATTAACAGATAAATTTAGAAAATTTGTTCTATTTTATATAATAAATACGAGAGGATCATACGACAGTCTTGATTGATGTTGATTTTCCCAGGGACCGTGGGTATCGAAGAATGGGAGCTATTCACCGTAGACAGAACAAGACTTTGATCGCTGAGAAGTCGTTATCGGGACGATGGAATTCAAGAGAGAAAATTTCTAATGTTATGTCAGCATAGTAACCATTTACTCGACCCTTCGGATATGCCTGTCAAACTGAAAAAGTCTCACAAGTAACTGATATATCATGCGATACTTATTATATGCTATTAATTGTTTCCTATGTCAGTAAAAACAGTTACGGATAATCGACGGATTATTGTGACATAATGACTTCCCCATATGAAGGCAATTTTGACCCTTCCGAGAAGAGTTTTCGCTCAGGCAACTTTGACCGTCCACGGACACGTTATAAAGATGCCTTCTTTTTTGTGCTCCCTAGCATTTAGTCTTCGGAACCAGCTATAGCTAATTTAGTCAAAGTAATCCTCGGAAAATTACGTTCTATCTCCCTTTCTTCTTGTCCTGTTTTTGCCGTGTGGAAATTGATGTTGTACTTACGAGAAACGGGACAGTATCAAATGAGAGGGAGTTCGGTGTTGTAATATAATTGGTATTTTTATATTTTGAAATCCCATTTCGATTCACATTAATGAGATTTTAGTATACTTTTTATTACATTGAAGAGTTAAGATTGGATGGACTGAATTGAAAATCAATTTCTTCCTCTCTTTTTTAGTCCAGGGAGATTTCTATGGGAATTATTATTTAGCTATGTCTATGACCTTTTACTTATTAGGGTTTATGATAATTATTTAGATAATTAACATTTATTTACCTATTTATTATAGGCTGATTGTTATGTGACAAAACACGATGTTAAAATTATGAGATTATGTTCGACTCTCCTTGTCGAAAAAACCTATTTCGGGAATGATCACAGCGTTTCGATTGGATTTAGAGCTCCGTGAATTTGTTTGGGAAGGAAGCCTCTTCGTCCAAAGCCAGTCAAAATTACTTGGCAATGGAAGCTATTCGTTGGGCGAGCAGGAGTAAACAGAAAAGCCGCCGTCAATGGTCATAGGCAAAAAATTAGAAAATAAATAAGATTTTAAAAAAGTTTGAATTAAATTATAAAAATTTTAAAAAATAACTGAAACAAAAATCCGGTTGCTGAATCATTATTTTGACCTCCAGTGGCCTGGTCTCCGACGTGGGCCCCGCAATTCGCTACCTGGGCGTGTTTCGCTCCGCGGGCAACGACCGTTTCCCACACGCGGCCTAGGAGCCTGGCTCCAACGCTCTGCTTGGACTTCTCCCGCGTGTCTGCCACGCGCCGCATCCTTCGGCCCCACCACCCGACCCGGTAAAACTTATAACTTCCCTCCCCCGAAAAATAACCGCGGTTAGCTGTGCCACTTAACTGCTTCGTGACCCAGGAGGAGATTTTTACCTTTTTACAGCGAGACCAACAATTTTTTTTAAAAAAATTTTACGCGCAATAATGATGTCCAGCTTTCACCGATTTACTAAAAGGTAAATTTCTCTCAAACTTTTATTTATTCACAAAATTTCAGAGTGGATTACCAAAAAAACCAAAATTTCAGGGTGAGATTTCGTTTAATCATGTCACGTAATCTGCAGCAGTACAGACTAATTAATCGACGACGGTTTCCCCTATCGCACAGGGGATATTAGCTGAGTGGAACTCACCACATAACTTGTGAAGCTCGGTTAACGGTTACGTGAGATGCGATCACTTTATTAAAATCAAGAAAATCCAAAATTATATAAATTTTTGCTTAATTTTACCTTTTTTGTTAAACTATTTTATTTCACATGTTTGAACTTATCTCTTACCCTTTCATTATGTTTCATCGCCTTCAACGTACATTCTAGATTCATCCTTGAATATATTAATAAAGAAAGTGACTCGATTTCTCAATATATATTAATTGTATTAACTTTCTAAAGTGATATTAAATTTTTTATTGGTATATTAAATACTTATTAATTAAATATACTGTATTAGATGTGAAGCCTATCATACGTCTCCGGTCCTCCTCCCTTCAGATCAGAGACGTGCGGCTATGAAAGAAGCATATTCATCAGAAGAAAAAGAAAAGAAGCGACTCTCTGGCAGGAACTAAATATTAAAAAAAAAGAAAAAAAAAACCTGCTCAGGATAAAAAGTTCAAAAAACTGAAAACCGAAGACGAAAGGACGGATCTGGGTCAATGGGATTTGACCGGGAAAACGACAACCTGGGGGTAGTTTCGTGATTCCGTAACGTACAGTTTGTGTGTGGGGGAAGGGCGATGGTGGTGGTGTTTATTTATCCCCACAATCCGCCATTTCCTTTCTGTCGTTGCTCTGCTCGCTCCCGGGGCACGTTCTCGCCTCTGTCTTCCTCCTGAGAATCACCACGAAGCTATCGTCTTTCTTCACTCTTATTCCTCCCCTCCACCTGATCTGATACAACAGCATCGCGGAAAAGAGGGGATGAGAACTCGGAGGGGCTTGTCCTATCAGACCGGTGATGGCGTCTGCTCGGAGATGGAGACGGCGACTTTGAAGAGGAGGTGGCGGAGGAGAGGGGAGATCGAGGAGGAGACGAGGTTCTTCGGTTGTAAACGGCGGAGGAGTGGAGTCAATCTCTTCGATGCTCTCCCGGATGACCTCGTCTTCTCAATCCTCTCCAAGCTCAGCGCCTCCGCCCGCTGCCCTTCCGATTTCATCAGCGTCCTGTTAACGTGCGTCGCTGAATCTCCCAATACCGTTTTCTCTTTCAACCATTTCAAGAAATTTCGCTTCCATTTTCCTTCAATGGTTCAGATTGTATTTATGCATTTCATTGATCTGTGACCGTGCAGTTGCAAGAGATTGAAGGAGTTGGGTCTCAGTTCCCAGGTGCTGTCTAAGGCGTCTTCTAAAACTTTCGCCGTTAAATCTAAGAACTGGTGCGAGTCCGCTGACCGTTTCTTGAAGCTCTGCGCAGATTCCGGCAACGTCGAGGCCTCTTACACTCTCGGCATGGTGCGGTTCTCACCCTTGGTTTTTCTTTCCTTTTTTTTTTTTGCCCTTTTGATTTACATCATGCAGTATCCGGACCAATCAAAACGTGTCTCAAGACTAATATGCAGTCGGATTGGATCCTTAAAAAGTTTCCATCAATCTTCCAAATCTTAAAATCGATCACGAAATCACCTATTTAAAAATTAGTAAAGGAATCACTAAAATAATATCAAGTTTTCTTTAAATGGCAAAATGCCACATTTTTCTTATAATTACAATTGGAAAATAAATATTTAATTGAAAAATTGTGAGCTTGTTAGGCGTTCTTGGTTTCGATCGTCAGGGTAACTGATTTTTTAAAAAAAATTTCTGCAGATCCGTTTCTACTGTTTGCAGAACCGCGGTGGAGGGGCTTCTCTCATGGCCAAGGCGGCGATTGGGTGCCACGCGCCTGCGCTGTACTCCCTCGCGATCATCCAGTTTAACGGAAGCGGAGGATCGAAGAACGACAAGGACTTGAGGGCTGGGGTTGCACTGTGCGCCCGCGCCGCCTTCCTTGGCCACATCGACGCCATGAGAGAGCTTGGTCACTGTCTCCAGGACGGCTATGGCGTCCGTCAGAACATTGCCGAGGGCCGCCGGTTTCTCGTCCAGGCCAACGCGCGGGAGCTGGCCGCCGTTCTATCCACATCCTCGTCCGCCGCGATGGTGTCCGCGCGGTCGTTGCTCGCCTGGGGCCCTCACTGTGTCTCCGGCCACCGCCACGTGGTCGGCACCAGTTGTCCGCTGTTGAGCGACTTCGGGTGCAATGTTCCTGCGCCAGAGACTCACCCGGCGAACCGGTTCCTGGGCGAGTGGTTCGCCGCACGGGGTGGCTCGCCGGGCCCGGGGTTGAGGCTGTGCTCTCACGTTGGCTGCGGGAGGCCGGAGACGAGGAAACATGAGTTCAGGAGGTGCTCAGTGTGCGGGACAGTCAACTACTGCTCTCGTGCGTGCCAGGCGCTCGACTGGAAGCTCCGGCACAAGGTGGAGTGCGCGCCGGTAGAGCGTTGGGTGGACGAGGACGGCGGGGAAGGCAGGGAAAACGAAGTGGCGGATGACGGCGGCCGCGACGTGATGGTGGAAAGTTGACGTCGACGGAATCGGCAGGCTAGTGCTCGGTCCTCTTCTGATCAGAGGGATGAAAATGAAAATCATCAAGAAGACGAGGGGGTAAATTTCAGAGGCCAATTTTGAAAGGGAAAGTCATGTTAAGATAGCCTTTTTTCCTTTCCCCAATTTCAGTCCCCAATGCGGCCGAGATTTTGTAAAGGAGGACAAAATGCTTCGGGTAAATAGTCTGGAGGGTTTTTTTTTTGTTTGTTCATTTTCTTCAACATAGAGCAATGGCAGGTCTCAATTTCGTCAATTCAAAATTCAATTAATTATGGAAACTCTTAAAAACCTTTGTATTTTATGAAAATTGCTGTACGAAAATAAGCTGTAATTTGTTCCATGTAAATTTTTTTTAACTATAATTTTCTTATTTCATAAGAAGATAATTCAAAATGTGGCTAGCAAATGAATGGCCAGAGGTATGGAAATGGGAAATATTATCGATAATGTGATGTAAAAATATTAATTAAAATATAATAAATACAGAAATTATAATGATTATTATTAATTTGAGTGACTTAATTAGTTCTTTTTGACAATGACATTGGGAACATGTTTATTTAAGAAACTTTTTTTTTTAAGAAAATGGAGAGATGGGAAAGCAGAAATTAGTCAAAGAAAGGAAAAATTGGGAGAGAAGCCAAACACATCACATGAGTCTACATTAATGGCCAAGGAGGCAATTTGGCTTAGCTTTGAGGTAAAGTTAAAGGAGGCCTATGTTTTTCCTTGTCTTGGATTTTGCCAAAATAAGTCAAAATTTGGAAAAATCAACCCTACAACAGCAGCTCACATTCATTGGTTTCACTTTGCCCCGTTTCACGAACCAGTAAAAGAAGAAGAAGAAGAAGACTTCCATGTTGTAGAGGCATGGGAACAGCACGAGATTCCAAACTCCATGTTTATCCTCCTACTTTTCTTCTTTCTTTCCATTTTGAAATATTTTATTTGCTTATTTGCTAGTAGAGGAAGCCATGCATATCATGTGCTGAGTTTTATTCATGTGATTCGATAGACTATTTCTAGAGATTGACAGTATTGCCACCGTGTGAGGAGAGGAAGAAGGGAAAGCGAAATTGGAGCCATGGAGGAGGAAGACAAAAACAATTTTTGAGGGTAGTGGATGAATGTGGTTGTCTCCAAAGCTTTATGCAGAGCCTTAAAAAAAAAAGAATTAAAGTTGGAAATTAAGAATATATGCACCACAAAAGAAAGGGTAAAAAAAAAAGAGAAAAAGGAAGAAAGGGAGAGGAGGGGCATCTAATTGTGGGGGAGTTGCACTTATTCCCATTTCCATCATTATTATTCCCTCTTTTTTCTTCTAGAGGGTTCCCAACTCCCTTCTTGCCTTCATTTTATATATATATATATATAACTCATACTTAAAAATTTAATAAATTATAATTAATTCAATTCGAGTAGAGTAAACTTATTAAGAGTAAAGCTCTTTCAGAGTAAATGATTTTTATTCACAAAATTCGAACTCGAAATCGTACGACCAATCCATTTTGATAACTCCCCGTATGCATCAAAGAAGTTCCTTTTTCTTTCTTTTTTTTTTAAAATTTAATACATTACAAGCCGGATTAATAAATCTTAAAAAAAACAAAAAATGGGTATGTCAAATTCCATTAATAAGAATCCAATTTACAATTTAGTGATTTTAGATCAATGGGGATTCCACTGTATAAACTTCATTTCTTTCATAGTTGCATTAATAATTTACGTAAGAATCGATGAACCCAATGGAGGATTGCAGGCATATCCTCTTCTTCTTCTTCTTCTTCTTCTTCTTTTTTTGCCTCTTGAATTTGATACGCATCATTTGCCCACTTTTCAGTGAACGCGGACAAATATTTTTGATATTATGCGGATTTCAACATGAAAAAGTAAAAATTTTTATCCGCAAAAAATAGGAGGAGATATCTAATCCAACGAAAGTTTCTAGATTTATATGAAAAATATATATCCGTTAATTTCATTGCTCTATCAGTTTTTCTCCTCCTCATTTTTTTCATTGTTATTAATTTTTTTTTTAAAAAAATAAGTTGGGGCCTGAGGTTTAGTGTGGTGGTTACCCGACAAACGACGGAGGTACATAAAGAGGGTGGTACGAGGCTTGGCCCATCTAAGGACAGTGGTTGGCATGGCAGGTGGGAGCTCAGGCTTCTTGGGCCTTTTACTACATATATATATATATATATATATATATAGACACACACATACATACATATATATATATATATATATGAAAAAAAAATCAAAATAGCAATGAAATTACTCTGGTTAACAGAAAAATTACTCAGATGATTATTATTAATTTATTCGTTTGTCATGATTTAATATTAATCACCTACGAATTTGTTTGCATGTGTATATGATTTGATTTGATTTGATTGGCTCGTGACACTACGCTGGTACTGCCACATGGTATACCAGTTATGTACAAGACTTTCTCCTCTAAGTCAGGATAGTCATAATGTAGACATTGATATCAAAATAAATGGTTTCTTTTATTGTGTTTCTTTTTTATTGGTTAGTGGTTCTCGATTGACTCTTTTCCTTCTCTCTTGTAAATGAGGTCGACATCCAATTACTTGTACTCCCAGACCATTGTTAACTCGCATACTTCCACAGTTAATCTGTTACCTATTTTGCTGATTTAAAGTATTGGAGAGTTAACTCATACCGTCACCTTAAATTTTGATTCCTTATGTGTTAGGACTCAAGAAAATCATCTGCCGGTGACTAGTAAGAACACATGGATATTTGTCGACTTATTTCACGAGGATCTCCTACGACCTATCCTAGATAACTGTAACATTAGTTCATCAACCATCTCCCAAGCAAATGATGAGGATAAGGAAGAATAACCTAATCTCGATCTCTAGCGCTTAAGGTGCGAGTAGCTCCATGTAAGCCCATTTTTCTCTAATGGCATGTTTAGTTGGGTGGAATGAGAATAGTTATTCCGCTGTTTGGTTGGCAGGAATAGCTATTCCGGATCCACCCTCCATAGAGAAGGAATAATCATTCCTCCCACATCAACCGAGAATAGCTAATTCCAACCAGAACATATGACCAAATTACATATATGCCTTTGGCTATTCATCAAATTTTCATTTCATGCCATCGCCTCATCTGCCCACCACCGTCGACACACACAAGCCTCCTCAAACTTTTCGAGCCTCCTCCGAGCCTTCCCGTGTCGGCTTGAGCCTTCCCCTGCCGGCTTGAGCCTTCCCCTGCCAGCTTGAGCCTCCTGTGTCGATTCGTCTCCTCTCCCATGACGCCCCATGTCTCCTCTGAGCCTTGCCGTACTACCCCATGCCTTCTTCGAATCAATCGAGCCTTCCCGTGCCTCTTCATCTCGTCACGGAGTAGGCTATTGAGTAGAGAGACAATATTTTCTCTCTTTACTAGTTACTCGGGTGGAGGAATAGAGGAAGGAGGAGGGGTGGCTTGGGAGTTCGGCATGGCTAGGGAGCTCAGGATGGTTCGGGAGCACTGGTTGTGGTGGTTCGGTGGGGGCTCGTTGGGCCAGGGACGGTGGCTGGGGGTGGGGGTAGAAGACGACCGCGTCTTCTTTTTTATTTTTTAGTTGTTTTACATTTTTAATATTATTATTGTATATTTTAAAAATATATATAGTAAGGACAATTTTATCTTTTTACTTTAAAAAATCATATTTTATATCACTTTATTCCCTCCAGCAAAGAAAAAAATATTTTCATTCATCATTTTATTTGTTCTTCTCTCTATTCCTTTTTTTTCAATTCCATTCTAATCCAACTCTATTTCATTTATACGAACCAAACGTGCCGCAATGCGTGATCAGACTGATAATTGAAAGAATTTTACCCATTAATCGACTAATTATATCAAACCTCAATTACTTAAGAGTTTTGAGCCCCTTGCAGCCCGATAAACGAGAGGGACCGATAAGATGGACGTGTAGTCCAATCGCCCTTGGGCATGTCTAATGTGTGGGGCTTTACACGTTGGGCCCATTATCTTCAAGTGGGCTGACGGGCTCAAGATGGACGGCCTCAACCTTCATAAGGGGGTCTGGGTTGGCCCTTACCAGTACAGGAGGAGGAGGATGCAGCAACTGTGCTAGCTAGGGTTCCAGTGGCTTGTTTCAAGCCACCGTGACCGGCAATACATTTTCGAGATCTGATCAGTGGCTCGGACCAAGCCTCGATCATCGAGTGAAGATGCTATAGACAATACAATAAAGAATGCAGAGGCCCTCTTGGCTGTATGTGGAGCAGAACCAAGACCATGAAACCTCAGTCAACATTTCTTTTACAATTTTGCCAAACGACTTGCCTACCCTTCATAAACTTCTACCATATTCCTCTCGCACAAAACCCATTTTTTTCCGACAGCTAACATAAATCCGATCAATCAGTCTTCGAACTCGAACCCGACTCGCCGTGGCCTTCTTTCTTCGCCTGCTGTCCCTGCTTGAATGCCTTGCTTATCCCACCCACTGGGATCAAGGGCAAGCATCCGAACACAGGGTACCCTTTCCTCGACATCTTCTTGACTGTTCTGTTGTACTTCTTGGACCAGTGGGCTGCCGTGGGGATGGCCATTTCCGCCACCATGCGCAGTGGCGGGGCCTTGTTGAGCTTGAACCAAACCGTCACACTCTGGCTCAGGAGCAGCTGCTTCGTCTCGGTGCTGGCATCGTAAAAGGCTGCTCGCAGACCCGCAGCCTGAGCCTTGTGCACGAGTCTCTGGGCCTTCTCCAATGCAATCTCAATCAAGTCATGGGCTCGGGATACGATTTTCTTTGCGAGTGGAGGAGCGTGCTCATCGAATTTGTGCGAGGCTTCATCCACCTGATAACGGTGAATCAATTCTAAAGTCATCATCCCATGCTTAATGAATTATACTTAACAAAAAAAAAAAATTCTAAAGTCATCATCGAAAGCAATCTCATGCGGATCGGAGTCATTATCGATCGCACATACACAGTTACCAGTAAAAGAGAGATCCTCTTTCCAGCCAGAGGCAAGAGGGAAAGCTGATACACTCATATGAACTCCATACTCATTCAGAACGATCGTACCAGAATCATTCATACGGCGAAACTAGCAAATAGATATATCGAGACAATCGAAGCATAGCAGGCAAATGATCGGGATAACAAGAGATTAACAGAACAATTCTCGCAGAAATGCAACGATCCGAGGCCAAAATCGACGAAATTACCTTCTCGTCGAGGAATAGGAGGAGATCGTCAGGGACTCCCTTGAACTTCTCGTACACAGGCCCTAACACCGGGGCCACGGCACCTTCGACGGTCCCGACTGTGGATCTCAGGGGTCCGGAGTTTCGTTTAGCGTAATCGTACAGATTTGAGATGCAGAACAACGCGTTGATCGCAGCCAACCTCGCGAACCCCAGATGCTTCAGTTCGTAGCTCTTCTTACGATTCTCGACCTCCATCTGCAAACAGACATGAGAGAGATCGCGCGAGTCAGGTCCGACGATATATGTGAGCAGAAGAAGGATCCAATCAAACGCAGGCTGATGATCGAATCTGGCACCTGTCCCATGAAACTCGATCGGAGTTTCCTTCGCTTGGTTCTCGCGATTTTTCCTTTCTCCTCCTCTTCCTGAACGAGGTTTACGGCCAGATGGCAGATTATAAAGTGGCGGCGGTAATATTAATTTTAATATGTAATAAACATAGAAATGCCAACTGGGATGATCCGACGGCTGTGGTGCGACCAGGGTGGACCCCACAGGGAGAATTTTAGAGTGCGAAGGGCTTGTCTTATTCAGGGATGTAGTGCCCAATGCGGAGGTTTGTCGGAGAAAGTAGAGGCTTCAGGACGGACACGTGGCAGCGCTGACATCAGGTCCACGTAATATGAATGAGGGAGGGCTCCACTGAATTTGTTGATCTGTTCTATGATTGGTTGGACAGAAAATCCTATTATTCCTGGCTAAATCATTTAGATTAAAAAAATGATTTAAGAGTTTCGTATTATAAATCATTTAATTAAAATGTTATTCGTTTAGTGTTTCTCTCACTAAACTCCTAAATTGGTGATCTCATAATCGATCTCCAGGTTGAGAGAGTCGTTGGGAATTTTTTTCAAGGATCTCGACCGGACCGCATATTGGTCTTAACATATTTTCAACTGGCCCGGGGTCACTGCATTATGCGAGCCAATAAAAAAATTTGTGGCCCGATCCACCATATGCCGATCAAATCAACCACCACCGATTGTGTCGTGGTCGTGACCGCACGGTCCAGATTACTACTGGGCTGCGATTTTGGGACATTTGAGCTTCTTAGTCCATGTCAGAGTGGGCTTCAATGAGCCCAGCCCACAACCGAAGAGTGCTAGGGTTTATGAACGCAACGAGGACCTAAACTTATGCCTCTTCCTCTCTCTGCTAGAATCCAAGACACAGAGAAGAGTTCCAGAGAAAAGGCAGCTGCACCAGCCGCCATGGTAATCCTAACCTGTCAAACTTGCTTCCAATCTCCTCCATGATCAATTTCCTCCTGCAAATCTCAGACTCTGATTTGCAGCATTACTGCCTCACTCTGTTTATGACCTGTGATCTTTGTTTTCCCCCCCCCCCCTGCATATCAGGTGAAGTACTCGAGAGAGCCCGACAATCCTACCAAGTGTAAGCTCTTCGAACTTTTTCTTTTTTTTTTTGGAATTATCGTGGATGCTAGTTTCGGTAAAACAGCTTGTTTGCTTGGTTTTTATGTGCTGGATCTAAAGTTTGATTGTGGCCTCCTCATTGTTCAGCTTGCAAGGCACGGGGATCAGATCTCAGGGTTCATTTCAAGGTAACGTGAATCTTGGGAAATAGCTTTATGTTCTGTTATGTTTTCGTTGATGCTTAGTGCTGCCACTGTGCCATCAGCATGCTTGTTTCATAACACCTCAATAGAAGCAAATTGACTGCGTGGATGATTAGATTATAAGTATCTTTTATTGTAAGCTCTCTTTTTCATGCATTTTTTCAGGAGAAAGATTTGATTCTCACCTTTCAATAGCTTACCTGGTTGTTTGAATTTCAATATAAAATGCTTCATTTGTGCATTTCTGCTCAATGGCTTCTCACTCGTGGATAGAATTCTCTAAGGCCATGTCTTTGCATACTTCATTGACAATGGATGGTAAGTTTTTTTCTTCCAATTGATCCTTTCCTCCATTGTCACTGACAGTTTTGGGTTTTTGCCTCGGCCACTGTCTGGAGAGCTACAAACAAGAAACAGAAGTTTTCTGTCTTGTAATCCAGAATTAAATGAGTAAATTAAGGAATCACCATATCATTTGAGTCTCTTTTGAACTTTAGGAAAATCAATACAATCATCATTATCTCCTTTTATAGTCGCTGCTCTCTGCTTTCTTAGTTGTTTTTTCTGCATAACATTTAGCTCATTCAGGCGTGCTCTTCCTGGTTTCCAAGGTAAAATTTATCCTTGGAACCCAGGAACAACACACTTTATTGGGGGTTTCCAAGGATTTCAGATACTAATATTGTACAAAATTTATTTACCTACTGATCCGAGTTGGCATTTAGATTGTTTCATAGACCCTTATAGTTTATTATAACTCACCCTAACCATTGATCATGAACCAGAACACGAGAGAGACAGCTTTTGCCATCAGAAAGCTGCCTTTAGTCAAAGCGAAGAGGTACTTGGAGGATGTGTTGGCCCACAAACAGGCAATCCCCTTCCGCCGCTTTTGCAGGGGTGTTGGAAGGACGGCTCAGGCCAAGAACAGGCACTCCAATGGACAGGGTCGTTGGCCCGTGAAATCTGCCAAATTCATTCTTGACCTGTTGAAGAATGCCGAGAGCAATGCTGAAGTATGCCTTCTTTCAACTGTCTGTGGACATCATTTTCAGACTTAAATTCTCACTTTTTCGCTGATTGGAGCTTTCTCGATTGTCTATTCAGGTGAAGGGCTTGGACGTCGATGCTCTTTACGTTTCTCACATTCAGGTAAACCAGGCACAGAAGCAAAGGCGCCGCACTTACCGAGCCCATGGGAGAATCAACCGTTAGTTTTCTTACCTTAAACTATCATCTCTCTCAATTCTCTAAATTATGTAGCCAAAATGATGGTATTCCTTTGTGCTTTTTACAGCCTACATGTCATCGCCCTGCCACATCGAGCTGATATTGTCTGAGAAGGAAGAACCTGTCAAGAAGGAGGTGAGTCCGTCCATTTCCATGCTGGATAATTTGACTGGCTTGGCTTTTGTTAATCACCCAGTTTTGGACTTTGAACTATTCTTTTTGATTTTGCAGCCGGAGACTCAGTTGGCGACTAGCAAAGCTAAGAAGTGATATCCTGGCTCCGCTGTTCCTCGTTCATTTCAATAGGGCCTGGAAGAAACCCGTTTCTTCAAGAGATTTTGTTGTTTTCTAGTTTCTTTGGTTCGAACGATCCTTCAGATGTTTTAGACAGCCTGCTGTGCTGAACTTGGAAGATTTGCTTAACTGTGCACCGTTTTATGATGTTCTATCCTCGTATCGTACTAGTCATTTCTATTCTAGTGGATCCAATGGAAATCTTTCTCATCGGCTCTCATACTAATTTATAGATCAGCCAGCTCCATAAATCGAGACCACTGTGTTGAGAAGCAACGGTTCTCCTTAGTGAAGAAAGGGTTACAAGGATTGCTGGCTGGGCTATTCTGTAGCACAAGCACAGGCATCCCCCAGATTCACGGTCAATTGGCAATACATTCACAAAATATCTGCACGCACATCCATCTGCCGGCTGCAATGAGGTGGACTGGTCCTTTCAACACCCAAGCATTCGTAATCTAGGTAGGGTCTCGATTATTCCCATTTAAATCCTCAATGGTCTAAGAGCACACACTACAAATCAAATATGTACAGGAGAGGATTCTCGGGGTTGAAATCCGATCTCCTAGAGAGCGCGCCCTATGACCTGTGACCTACAGAACAGCTCAGCCATCAGCTTTTGATTCGTAATTCAGTCGTCACAACGAAGGTTGTCACGGTGAAGCTATACTGAAGGTGCACGGACGGGGTCTAAAAGCATCGAGATGAGGTTATTTCTCTGTCAACTTTTCCAATTTCCTAGGTACCTTATAACAACCCTGCTCGCCCCGACCTATAGTGATATTTTACTGAGAATGGAGCGCTTAGCCCCTTCCTGCAATGGGATTTTGCTTTTGAGGTGTTGGGGGCAGGAGAACCGATGATCCTCAATGAACGGCTGTAGAGAGAGAGAGAGAGAGAGAGGGAGGGTACGGCGCTCTAGAGGTCCCGGCAAGGTTTCTAACTCATCAACGGATTCAGGCGGTCCTGTGTTATCGAGTAATCAGAACGCGCGAGTCTTCAGCTCTGAGGATTGGGTGGGAGAGGGAGAATGTGAGAGAGAGGGAGAGTGCACTTTTACTGGTGAGTTCGGCAGTGGAAGGTGGGAGTGGCTGAGGGTGGAGGGATGCAGATGACTTGCTCTCATTAATCCCACATCGGCCCTGAGTAAGGGGATCTGTGGGCTGAGCTGTGATAAAAACAAGCCCGATGAAAGCAGCATGATTATCTTTGCGCTTGGGGCAATGACGCAGCTAGTGAGGTTCTAACCGAGGCGCGTCTATTGCTGGTTGAAAACTATTTCCAAACCCCCTCTTCGGCCTGGGCCTGACCCAGCTTGCCGTCGAGAATTTCTGGAAGGGCTGCGCTCCGTAGGAGTGGTGAGGCCCTATAATGTTGGAAGTTACCAAGCTTGGGCTGTTGGTGGAAGGCGAGTTGGGAAGAAAGATGAGGTTGTGGGCTACGTTACTCGAGGGCGTGTATGGTATGGTTTAGGTTGGGCTTGAAACTGTAAATGATATAAAAAGCACTTGAATGAATAATAAGTGGTTCCTTGTAGGCCAAAAAGTTATAATGTAACAGTGCCAAAACTCGGTACGAGCCAATGAAACCTGTACTTCCTGTCCAAAAATTCACGACCGTGGCAATGCCTGGATCGTGTGATCGAGAAATTCCTCTGGCATGTAGCAGGAACTTGTCGGCGGTTCTCTAATGGGTTGCCGGTAGTCCGTCTCATGTTCCGATCCTCGCGAGATTTTCAGCTACAGTCTTCATCCTGGGCCGGATCTCGGGATCGGCCTCTGTGCAAGCCAGGGCGACATGGAATGCTGCCACGACCTCATTCTTCACGTGCACTTCCTGGAGCAGCACCGGATCCACCATGTCCGAGAGCGAGATCTCCTCCTCGAACCCTTTCCTCACCCACTTCACGAGGTCGGGCACCTCGATGGAGGTTGAGGTGGTGGGGGAGAGCTCGGGGGACTTCCCGCTGAGGAGCTCAAGCAGCACGACCCCAAAAGAGTAGATGTCCCACCTCTGAGTCGGCTTGCTCCCGGGAACTCGAGCCTCAGGGGCTCGGTAGTTGTTGGTCCTCTCCGATTGGACTGACTTGAGGTAAGGGAAGGCCCCGCCGATGAACCCGCCCGATGATGAAGGATCGTTGCCCGTGATGGTGATCAGACGGCTGAGGCCGAAGTCGGATATGTAGGGCTGGAAATCGGAGTCCAAGAGGATGTTGGATGGCTTGATACTTCCGTGCACGAACTTCCTTGGGCTGCACTCGTGAAGGTAGGCTAAGCCCCGGGCGGTCCCCTTGGCAATCCTCAGTCGCGTTGACCACGAGAGGCTGGAAGAAGGCCGACCGCTTTTACCTGAAAAATCAAACCTGCAGATTAATGGGTGCTCTTGAATAACATCAAGTTCAGCTTTCGAGACCACTTCAATTAAGAACTCATGTGGATCTCCGCTGTCCCAACAAACTTTCCCCAGTAACATACGATAATGTTTTTGTCTCTGCTTTTAGAGCACGCAGTAGTATCTCTGTCAATGCCTTATCCAAGTATAATGGACACAGTGATACGAGACATTGCTGTTCATGGAAGTAGTGGAATGAGTTATCATCATCAAGCCGAAAGCCAACAACATTACATGCTTACTGTGACTTAATTCGAGCTAATTCAACTGCCTTCCTCCGTAGATTGGCATCGATCAGATCAGGTGGCTTTATATTCTTGGCTAGAGCCCTATAAACCCAGGATGATTCTACAATTGTCTGATTCGAGTCTTTTGTAGTGTTGATGTCTCAAGGAGATAAGATGCCTCGACAACAGGGCAACTTTATCTTTGGGGCAGGGACCATCTAACATTAATTTGAGTGGAAACAACATGATAGGAAAGAAACGGTCCCACATCTTCAAGGTGTTTGGTGAGAGCAAAGGCAAACAAAAAGTAAGAGAAGTCCCTCAAAGGCAAGGGATACATCATGTTACCTCAAATAAGAATGGAACTTGCATTGGAAGCAAAGACTATCTCTCTCTCTCTCTCTCTCTCTCTCGCGCGCGCGCGCACCTCTCCTCAACCTTCTGACACATGCCCGATAAACTTTTCATTTAAGTCAATTCCAGAAAAAGGGGGTCTTCAGCAAAACACTTCGATCAACCATAAATGTATTGCTAAGTTTTGAGGAGACCCAACTGGGCTTTTTCGATGTATTTCTACAATTGTCTGATAGAAGTGACATCTGAGTATAAAGGACCATCTCCAATATTACTGAAACGGTATCAGGTCACCAAGAAGAGGAGGTAGAAGGTGAATCATGGGGGTTGCAGCATTTATTCATCAAAGCTAAGACCCACAACGCAGAGTGATTGAGCTCTCGAATATCAAAGTATTCAATAAATGAAAAATTATTGCTACTCTGTCAAGTGTCCTGGCCATATCTGAAGGAAGAGCATGGCCAGAGCCAAGCTGTGGGGGACCCTACAATTACTTGGCTTTCATCCTATCAGAACCTTGAAAAGTAGCTACGAGCCTCTACACCAAAGAAGCTATAATCCAAATCAAAAGGTAATGGCGACTATTGATTATTACTAGTCGTATCAATATTCATGTAATTGGCTTAGGTAGAATAAGAGGCGTTTTGCAGTCCGGCCAGGCAAATTTTTCATTCCTAGTCGCCCAAGCCTCATAGAGCCTTTTTGGTCTGACTGTCTCCTTGTTAAAAAACTGAGCCGCGCTGATATTAAACAGAAGACAGCTTCTGGCTTGTCTAAGTTAGCAACTAGAAAGGTAATGAGAGCCCAAGCGATAGCCAACGCAGGACAGGGGGAATCTTGCAGATCTGCTGCTGGTTAGGAAAAATTTTGAGAGGCGGATTCTCACGAAGGGGAATAGTTCTGTTTCGGAATAGTTCCAAGTCAGACTATGTCAATATGAGGCGCTGAATTCAATAATTATTATAGATAGAGATCAATTCTACAGGAAATAGGACATCTGTAGAGAAGTTGATGCCCATGCGGAGTTGATGGATACAAAGTTTAAGCCTACAACTAAGCAGCAGTTTGCAAAAGCCACACCAACCAACCCGACTTAAAACTGAGCTAGCTATCTTTATTTGTTTGTTTAATGGCCGACTGTTTACCAAAAGGTTTTCTTCATTACTATATCTCTTATGTCAATTTCAATCCAAAATCCACAAGATACTGATCCATAGACCCCCAACTATTTCTGAATATGATTTGATTAGTTTAGAAGCCTAAATTTGGCCAAGAAAGCTCTTTCTAAAGCCTCTTTTTTTTTGCATGATTATCATTCTAATTTTGAGTTACATGACTTTCATGTCATGGTGGTGGTGGTTGACTAATTTAATAAGAACTTTTAATGGACTTAGCATATAAAAATCCAAACCGTGATCTGAGAGCTGATATCTTGATAAAGAAAGCTGAAAATATCAACATCTAAATATATCTGCCTAGCTTAGTCAATTATCCAACGCCCTTTACCTTAGCACGGTTTGAGATCTGACCATCAATCACTATTGCCAGGCATGAAGCAATGAGACAATATGGATTAGTGATCAGATAAATGTTTGGTCACCTTTAACAGCAACCTTTGCACCAAATATGGCCTGTGCATTGGACCGAATTGATTTCTCACATGAACCATATGGCTATTGGAGATGGAGATAAAAGAACTGACCTTTGAGGGCGGAGGCAAGATTGCCATTGGAGATGAAATCACTGATGAGGAGCTTCTCATCAGGGGCCCAGTAGTATGCCCGGAGTCTCACAATGTTGGGGTGCTTCACTCGGCCAATGGCCTGGACCTCAGCCACGAACTCCTTGTACCGCTGCTCACCACCCTCTCCGAGCCGCCTCACAGCCACGGGGATCCCGTTTCCAAGCACAACCTTGTAGACAATCCCCAGCCCGCTCTTTCCCAGCACGTAGGCTGACGCCCTCAGCAGCTCGTCCAGCTCAAACGTGAACCCCTTGTCTATTGCCACCAGATCCCCTTCACCTCTACCTTCTTCATTCATCAAAAGAACAGGGGAGAAAAAAAAAATTGATTATCCTATCTTGCAAGAATTGACAATTTTTATGTTCGGAGACGCATCTTTTCCTCGCTTAGAACAGAGCAGAGTACACCAGATCGAATCCGACCAGACAACCCTCTATTAATTTAACCAATATCCTCGGATCATGGTACTAATATGCCGGAAGTCAAAGCCTGAAACAGGCAAAGAGATCAAGAAAACAGAGCACTAGCAGAAGCAACTACCTCTCTCTGCCTTCTCCGGATCCTCCACTTCAGAGTCATCGCTGGCTTTCAAGCTCACCCCAACGAGGCAGGGGAAGAGGCAGCTATGCCCTTTGTCATTGCCACCCAATTTTCCCTTACGCGTGCAGCTACAGCTGTTGCTGTCCTTCCTCTTCCAGTAGATGTACACCACGATCAGCCCAATGAGGGCAACCCCTGCAGCGTCAGCCGCCGATATCAGCACGATCAGCCCTGTGCCAAGGCCCTTCTTGGGGCTCTCCTTCGACCGCGATGAGGAGCCCTGGGCCGAGCCTGCAGCCTGTGACTGCGGCGAGTTCTTGCAGGCCTTCTGGAGAGGGAAACCGCAGAGGAGAGGGTTGTCAAGGAAGCCGGTGGGCCCTTGGTTTGAGAACGAGCCCGTCTGGGGTATCTCGCCGCTGAGGTTGTTGCTCCTGAGATCGAAGCTCACCGCCACAGGCAAGTTCCCGAGCGATTTGGGTATTTCACCGGAGAGGTGGTTGTGGGAGAGGTTGAGGGTGGCGGAGAGGGATTTGAGCTCTCCGAATTCCTCGGGAATCGACCCGTCGAGCTCGTTCGACGACAGGTCAAGTTGGACCAGGTTCTCCATCGCCGGCCAGATTCCGCCGGAATCTCCCCGGAGAACTCGTTGTCGGCGAGGTTGAGCCTTTGGAGCTGCTTGCAGTTCCTGAGGTCGTCGGGGAGGGGACCAGAGAGGGAATTGTTGGACAGGTCGAGATTCTGGAGCCGCCGGAGGCTGCAAATCGAAGGGGGGAGTGGCCCGGAGAGATTGTTGCCGTAGAGGAACAGGCTGTGGAGCGACGTGGCATTGAAGAGCGGCTCAGGAACTGGACCATACAGGTCGTTGCTGTGGAGGTTGAGGCGGCGGAGGTGGACCAGCGTACCGAGCTCAGAGGGGATGTAACCCCGAAGATTCTTCCCTGCTACAGAGAGCCCGACAACCCTCGGGTCGGATTCCCCGGAAATGTTCATGCAGGAGACGCCGGTCCAGCGGCATGGAGCGGGGTCAGCATCATTCCAATCGGAGAAGACGTCTCCGCCGCCGCCGTCCACGGCGGACTTAAGGGAGAGGAGGGAAAGGCCGTCCGCGGTCAGCGACAGGGCAAGCTGATGCAGGGAGTGCGTCACAATAAGAGCGAGCAGCAAGCTCTTGATCCTCATTACAGAGAAAAATCTAAGCCGTGGATGTGAATTATGGTCGGATTTTACGTGAACTACGATCTTCTTCTTCTCCTTCCTCCTCCTCCACACTCACTCACTCTCTCTGCAACTCTGAATGAGAACAGGAGGAGGAAGGAGAAGAAGAAGGGGGACGGATAGTGGGGGGAGGAGAGTGGAAGAGGAGTTAGTTGGGTGAAGGGTATTTATGATATGATAAAGATACTTGAAAACGATTAGACTTTTGATTTTAGTGGGACCCTCTCTCCCGCCAACACATGGGGAAAAAAGAAAAGCCATTAACAAATCGGCATTTCTTAAATTAATTAAAATTTCATAACATGAATAGGTCGAAGTAGTTCGAGATTTTTTTTCTTAAATAAAATTTTAACTTAAATATTATAAATAGAAAAAATTTATATCGAGAGAGTTTTATCATTTAACGTACTGTCTCAACTCGAACTTTAGATTAGGCGAGGCTGATTAAATTTTTAATAATCAAAATAGCTCTATTATTAATGGATTCTAAATTAGTTAGAATTTAATATTAAATGGTAGAAGTCAAATTTAATATTATTATTTTTTAAAATAGTGGAGAGAGAGAGACTGAAGAGGCTTGAGCGTGAAGTGATCCGTGGTTCGACCGCATGGATTTTTACAAATACATCCAAACTCGATCAGAAACCTCGACCTTGGAGAAGGCAAACTGAGCAACACATATCATCAATATTAATTTTCTGAAAAAGAAAATAGACATGACAAAATTCTAACATATTGAAACGATTTTATCTTATTAAAGAGGTTTAATATAATTAATATCACTATCAATTTAACTTAATTCTTATCAGTTAAAATTCCTATGTCCATTTATTCCCTTTTTTATTCTCATTTAAGTTTATATATATATATATATAGATACCGACATAAAAGGGTTCAATTCACGAGCACTGAATCCTAGAACAGCACATTCCTGACGTCGAACGCAACTTTGCTTTTGGTACACTGTTAGCTTTGTAGAGCAGTAACAGTGGCAGTGTTAATTGAATTTTATGAATCCTAAATTGATCCCTACTCTCGTGTTACACATTAGAAATAGGATCGTCCGAGAATTTCTTCGTACAAGGCTAAACGGGATATAAAATAAGCAATCACGGCGATTACTAGACGCCTGCCTCGTACGACGATCACGTTAAAACCCGTCCCATCTTCATTGTTAGTATGCAGGCAAGGCAATCGTGCAATTTGTTCGCCGTTAGTTGTCATTTCTCATTTATTTTGAAGCATGGAATAGGGAGAAATTCTTAGGTGATCTTATCCCATTATGTGACGCGAGAAAATTCAAACAGATTATGGCAAGCGTGCAAATTTGTAATAATCGTCTGAATAATCGTCATAATTATCGCTAATCTGACCAATTTGATTAGCTCTTTCTCGCTGCATTTCCGTGAGATAAGATCACCAAACATTTTTTCCTTCTAATTATTATTATTTAATTAATAATTGAGAGGTGTAATCATTTCTAATATGGGTTAGTGGAAGGAATTGTGGGTGGTGATTATATCCCACTCCCAATCATGAATACATACTTAGAAGCTAACAAACTTCCACTACACTCTTCTCCAGCCAGCATTTACACATTGAAAATAATAGTGATAATAATCAATTTTCATTCATTCAGGTTTGAATCGGATCGGTGTAAATAAGTAAAATTCCTCTGGTAGAGAATTTCATAGTCGAAGATTAGCTCAGGCGAATGACCACATGTAGGTGCCATGAGCAGCAGTTCATAAGATCTTAGCTTCCATTTCTATTTACTCGCATAGTCCTTGACGAGATCATTAGCATATGACGTGTTTACAGATGGGATGATAACCTGAAATCTTCCTAAGAGTGACACCGAATCTTAGCTGTTCTTCATTGCTCAAATGACTAAATCTCGTACTACATCTTGACTGACAGACAGAGAAAAGGGGAGAGATTACTTGCAATTATCTTAGCTGTTCTTCATTGCTGGCTCTTTAGCGTTTCTTCCTGTCCTGTTTTTGAATTTCTGCTCTCACTCTCAGAAATACTCTTCTGATTTTCTAATTAACAAATGGACAAGTATCCCAAAATACGTGCATCTCAACTTTAGTCCACGTGAGATTAATGTTCAAAGCATGTCTCCCGCAAGAGTTCCATTTTCACTATTATGTATTGAAAGAAGAATCCACACCGAGACCTCTAAATCCTTTTCACATAACAGAGGAGAGCTCGCCGCATGACTTCCGAATTTCATCACTTGAGTTTTGCCACGTACCGGAATCATCATTAGCATGGAATTGATGGCTTTCCCCTTTTCTAACAAGGGACAAAACCGGAATCATCTCATGGAAAACCGATATTTCTAAGCATGGGAATTACGCTAATCTGGTCGCTTCGGACCCAAGGGACGAGATTATTACCCAATCCCCCGACACAATCAACACTCCGCAGACGAAATGAAACTAAGATCACTCTTTTTCCCCTTCCCTGGACCCAGAGCTACAACCCAACCTCATCTCATTGTCATAACATCAACCTAGCGAGTATCTAAGTTGTAGGTCGGTTGGGCTCATCTTACCAGAACTCCAGTTAACCTGCATTGCATTCATCAAACTCCTTCCGTGGTACCATAGTCATAGCATTAGAAAGCCATTTCTCCTCTCCAGTAAACAATGAAATGATTGCCCGAGTATATCAATTCAACACCCACATCATTCAGCTTCCCAGTATGATTCAATACTAAAAAGAGCATCTATGAAGTGCCGACACATAAACCTGGGACTTCCTGGAAAGGAGCTTTTTATATGACAGATCGCACGATTGGGGACACCCAAAAGATTGTCTCTGAGAGGGTGTGGGAGCGACATGAACAATGTTCCCTCAAGGTCCAGCTACTTCGGCCATTTCTTGTTCCACCGTGCTCGGCGTTACTGGGTAGTACATGTAGTGGAGTTCACCAACATCATCACCTGATAGCTTCTTCCAACCGCTGGGTCCCACATGGTAGACTGGCTCAAAGAGAAGATTTGAGATCATGTTAAGCCAAAGACACATTTAAGAAAGCACATTTACACATAGAGGGAATGAGAGAGTACCGCTAGCAACACCACCGCTAGCCCCGTCTCGGAAGGTTGCATGGTAAATGGCTCTTCTAGCCAGTTCTGCAGCTTCTTCCACTGACATGTCGTAACGATAGCTAGCATTGATGAACGAGGTGTCAGTAACATAATAAAAATAGTTCACAGAGAACACAGCATTATCATTTAAAAACCTATTCCATGAGCATAATATATTACAAAATTTTTATTAATAAAATTGCATCACATGAAAAGGAAATCCATCCATCCAGGGGAAGAAATGACAGAAAGCTTAAGATAGGAATCCAGCGAATTTCACATACCCACTGTCCAGAACCCCATAAGCATATGGAGACCCAGAACCAACAGAAAACCTGTTTCCCTTCAACCTTCCACCTTCACTATCTACATAATACAGTCCTGGACCCTGCAACATGCAGATGAGACATTCATACAACCACAATGAAGCCCCAACCCAGAAGCATTATTCCCAACAAGAGCTCCCAAAAACTAATAACAGTAGCTTTTTGAGTAAACATGTGAATACCGTCTCATCCCAGCCAGCAATCATGGTTCCAACAGACAGACCCATGCCTCGATAAGAGTACAAGATGTTAGCCAGCAGCTTCGAGGCCCCTGTAACTGAAATCCTCCGTTTGTTGGCCAATTCGTGCAACCGACACTAAATGATATGAGAAATTCCAATTAATACCTCTCCTCACCGAATAATTTAGAAAAATTTTACTCTCTCTATTTCACGTGCTTACTCAGGGGCCTGGAAATATACACTACTTAATTAATACAATTTTATTACCAGATTTTTTGTTATACAGTGATGCATGTTACCAGCTTAATGGTTACACTTTGCTAAAAAAATATGGAGCTTACATGCCCCTTGGAAAGCCAAAACTGTTTCTTTTTCTCAACGCATGCCTTCTTATAAAATGCTCCTTATGATACTATTGCCCTATGACTCACACATAATGAATGGATAGCTCATACAAGTAAAATAAGAAGACGATCCACTGCATTCTTCCTATCACATCTTAACAGAACCACAAAATGAATTATTACTGGTAGTTGGAGAAAAATCCAATTACTGCATGTCACCCCATAGCATAACACTGCCACCAGTGACCCAAGTTTCCGCCATATGTTCTTCTTTGCGTTATCTATTATGATATGAAGTACTGAACCTAGCAACATCGTAACTTCCGCCAATATTATGAGATGATAGAAGCATACCACAGATGGCCAACTGCAACATATTACCTTAATTCCCAGATTCCTGTGCCAAAATTGGCAGTCAGCAGCACCACCAGCCATCGTGCCAAGCATGTAAGGATTGATTTCAATGATCTTCTTCACCGATTGTGATGCTGCCAAAGAAAGAGCAGATATTTACCACAACAGGCAATAGATTGCAAAACAGAAACACACACTGGTGATAAAACTTTCAAGGGATATCAAGCATAGGTGACCTTCTAAAAAGAGTCCCTAAAGTAAATCATTTTAACATCAGGTCACTCCTTAATTTGACTGCATATGCCAAAGCAAACACACCATTGCTGTCATGTGTATACAACTTCAGCATTCTTCTTCACAAATATTTCCATCCAATACTATACTGACCAGAATGACAGAATTGCAAACATTCATCGAGCAAAAAGAGCTCAAAGCTTAATAATTTAAGCAAAATGACTCACAGATATAGCCCCCCATGCTAGCTCGAGAATCAGCAGCTACCATAACCCCCTCTTTGAAGATGAACGCTAAGGTCGTCGTGCCCTTAGCCGGCTTTACCATCTGTATAGCTTCTTTCTGAAAGCCATCAAACTGAAAGCAGAAAGCCATATGCACCAGCAATATTCATTTCAATCAAGAATCTCACCAGCTAAAGCACCAGGGATGAATCAAACAAGTCCTTTAGAACTCACATTAGTAGTATTAGGAATCTCAAACGATGGCGCACAGGAGAGACCATCAACGAGCTCGCTGCCCACTCCAGAAAACGGAGAAGCTGATTCTAGACCGCTAAAGTCGAGCTTCATCATTTCCAACCTAAAGCAACCAGTTCGAGCACAGATTATGCTCTCAGTCTTTTTCCATAAATCACATACGAGTTAAAATTACACTCCACACAAACTAATACAATTCGAGCAGCTCGATCGCGTAAAGAGAAGAAGACGAACACTCCGCCGCTCACCTAAGCTAGGGATTCGAGGCTCAGCCAACAAAGATCTGTGAAAAGCCCAGAAAGCATACAATCCGAACATTCCCACAGATTTCATGAATTCACCAGCGATTGAAGGGATCAAATGGAATACCTGAGCGGAGAAGTCGATTGAAGCGATTGCTGCAGCGGACCTTAGAGAGGAGAAAACTTAACAATGGACAGTCCGACTCTCTGTCCAGTGAATTGAGGAGCTCTCCTTTTCTTGGGCAGGGGGAAGGAGACGAACCCACCACTGCGAATTGGGCTTGGGCCCTTATTAATTGGGCCCGATGATGCTGAATGGGCTTCGAGCTTCAGGTTGTCATTTTGTGTTTCTATCCCCGACAACGTGGAAAAATATTTTTAAGTTTATTTAATAATTTTGGATTTTTAGAATAACAATTAGGTCGAATAAAATTTATTCAACTTTTAAATATGAAATTTTGTTAAATTGTTAGACTTGTGAAGTTAAAAAAAAAATTCTTTTTCTCGGTTATAAAAAACACTTGCAGACTCCAAGGAAAATGAGTAAGAAGTGAATAAACAGACGGAGTATCTGTGTCGGATGAACCTTTTCTGGTTCAACTACCTGCCTGCCTGTTCGGTATCTCAGTCGGATTTCCAGTCGAATCCGTGGCCCGAGCTTCTCTCTCGAACCATGGGGTCGGACGCGTTTAATAGTTCATGCGAAGAACGTGGACGTACGAAGCACCCTTCGCAACTTTCTTGCTCTTTTCAGTGCAGCTTTTTGGGACAT
Source organism: Lagerstroemia speciosa (assembly GCA_037672795.1). Lineage (NCBI taxonomy): Eukaryota > Viridiplantae > Streptophyta > Magnoliopsida > Myrtales > Lythraceae > Lagerstroemia > Lagerstroemia speciosa. Next base: position 2,244,969 of record CM075299.1, read on the forward strand.
CGATCACATGTAGCCAATGAATCCTCTCTCTCCTACCGACATTAATTGTCTCCACCGGCGATGTCGATTGTCGACCCCTATCAATCCATCTCCATCGCCTTCCAATTAATTACACCGCGTGCAAGTTGATCCCGACATCACAATGACCTCCGAGCTCTTTCCCACTATACTGATAAATTTACCTCTCTATCATATGTCGATCTTCTTCTTCTTCTTTTTTTTTTCAATAATTAAGAGGACGGTAAAAGCAGTGGAGATAACATTCGGGTTTTTGCACTCAACCGTGAATATATCAAACGTACTGAATTACTATCGTTCAGCCACCGAGCACAGCTAGCAGCGCAACACGACCAAAGGCCCAAGTACAGTTCACGAATGCGGTAGCCTCCAAGTCCAACTACAAAGAGGCAAATCCGTAAAAGGAAATCTAAGACCTTGAATTATTCACCAAATCCACACCGCGTGCAAGGTGATCCCGACATCCCAATAACCTCCTAGCTCTTTCCCACTATGATGATAAATTTACCTCTCTATCAGATGTCGATCTTCTTCTTCTTCTTTTCAATAATTAAGAGGACGATAAAAGCAGTGGCGATAACATTCGGATTTTTGCGTTCAACCGTGAATATATCAAACGTACTGCATTGCCAATATTTAACCATCGGGCACGGCTAGCAGCATAACACGACCAAAGTTCCAAGTATAGTTCAAGAAAGCGGTAGCCTCCAAGTCCAACTACAAAGAGACGAACCCGTAAAAGAGAATTTAAGGCCTTGAATTCACCAAATTACATCAGAGTGAGCTTTGAATTATTAAATTGTTGTTCTCGGTGATTAGATGTCAATATATAAGATAACGTATATGCATGTCTGAGTGATCTAACTAACCTCCGGTGAAGGATTGATTCAGGGGATGGTCTGGGTGTGATCACTCCCTCAAACTCATAAATGACTTAAAAAATACTGCACAAATCTAAATATTTTTTATTAAATTATCTTGTCTCGCTCATGATTCGCTGTGCTTGTGCCCTCTTTGTTTTGAGTTTTGAACCACTGTGTTGGTTTTGAAATTAAATTAAGGTAGGATGATGGGAGATGCATGCATATGGATGTGCATTAATTCGATGACAGAGATGGTCGTGCAGGACTAATTCCATGCATGGAAATTAAGGTTCGGGGACCACGATAGATATGCAATCGTCCTATTCACTTGTTGTACTACGGAGCACTCGCCGACGTGGCACGAATTCGTATCGATTCCGAGCCCATTAAGTAAAATTGCTTAATAACAATAATCGAACCCAAATGCACGTACAGCTGGTTCACTCGGGGATCGTGGTGTCAATTATTTCTGGCGGAAAAGGACCCGATTAGTGAGTGAATAATGGCATCGATGGCGATGGGCTGACCGATCATCGATGCCATTAATCTGACCTAAGCCGGCTCACAATTAGCCACTCCTTGCACGGCATCAATAAATTACTAACCCCACAGCGCAACCCTACAACGTCACATGAAAAAATATCAATTAGATTGTGTTACATCGGAGAAAACCGTTCGAGATTTTTTCTCCTTGATTTTTTCGAATGCAGTCGAGGTTTATGAACGGTGGAGGGAAAGGAACAGGAGAAAGATTCAAAGGAAGGGGACACGGAGATTTGAAAAACAAAAATTCAAAACCTATTAGTTGTCGATTAACGACGACACTGAAAGGAAATCACTTGGCCACTAATTTTCTAAAATTAAGAATTTGGTCAAGGTCCCTGTGAAGATAAGGGGAATGTGGGCCCCGCAAAAGGAATGATTCTGCTCTCTGTTAAAGAAGGAAAGAATGATGCGAGGGGAGGTGGCTCAGATTTTGGATTATTATTATTATTTGTTCAGTGCACCGAAAATATATATAAATTTTAAAAAATAAAATAAAATAAAATCAGTAGGAGAAATTTCATGAGTGAGATTAAATCCACTATCTAGAATTTTTAAATTATGTGATTTATAGGGTGAGAGTAATATTAACTGTATTAAATTTTTTTTTATTATTGTTAGTGAACCCAAAATTCGTTAAAGAGGTGGGTGGGCGGTCAATCTCGCCAACTTATAGTCAACTTTGCTATTCAAATTAACAAAAATAAAACGGCGAGCTGGGTCGGAATTTTGATAAGCAATTCGAGTCTGACAAGCTACGCTATTAAAAACGTTCGTGTTGTCCACGGCACGTGCAGATATACGACCGAGTTAGGAAAAGACATAATAAAGTATTCCGGCTTAATTTCTGCAATGACCTTTTGGTAAAAAAACAAAAGGAGAAGAAGCAAATTGCATTCAAACTAGGTAATTTGTATTTCACTATAAAGTTCACCGTAACTTTTCATTTCATTTGACATGTTACAACACTTAATTGTAATATTTACTGCAGTGAGAAATTATATTGCTGAAAATTTTACTGTGTAATCGGTAAAATTTTATGTAATAATCTAATGCTCTAAACAGGGGGAAAAGATCTCGCACCCAGTTAAAAACCAACGAAAATATTACTGTTGTTAGGATTTTTTTCGTAATTTTAGCATCTTGTGGTCTAATGATAATCGAACTAAATGCCCCATCAAGTAATCTCATGCTCGAAGATTTCATGCCATAATTCCAGTAAAAATTTTTAGTTATGAGAGAGGAAAACGAAGAAATACAAGAAATTTTATTTATGGAAATAGGACTTAGGACCTATCAATTAAAAATCGGGATAATATCACTGTATAAAAACTCACTCCATCGACTTATCGGGCTGCCCTCCGATTTTCTGTCTCTCTGGTCTCCGAGGGGACAAAATAGCAATTTGTGGCGCATGGTTGGTTGTTTACCCGAGGGGGGGTGAATTTTGATTTGCAATGATCATTCAAACATGGTCGGGACCCATTGACAACGTTTCTCAGCTGACTGCAGGGTTTGACTTTTACGGCACGGAGAATCATTTTCGTCCTTTTTTTTCATAACTACCTTTTGTTTTTAATCACAGTCAACTTTTTTGACTTAAATGACCGCCAATTTCGCACCAAGTGATTTTTTTTATTTTTCTGAATAATTGTAATAATTATTATTAATTAAAATAATTTAATCAAATTTTTCTCACCATATTTTTATTAGATGAAACAACTAAGATATTTTTTGAAATCAAGCTGTCAAATGAAATTAATGTGGAGTACATGAACCGGTGAACAGCCACAAACGGCTACTTTGTTTTACTCTTCCTGATAACAGTGGTAAATTTTCCGAAGAGTTAAAAATGTGAATATTATTAATTAATAGAAAAAGCGGCCGAGCATCCATAAAGAACGGCTAGAAATTCATGAGATTTATTGCAATAATTATCGGATGACCAGAAATTCACAGGATAACCTAATTAATATCGAGTAAATGAACGGGTGAACAACCACGAACGGTTATTTTTTCTCTTCTCCTATAACTACAATAAATTTTTTGAAGGGCTAAAAACGTGAATATTATTAATTAATAGAAAAAGCGGTCGGGGTTCCATGAAGAACGGTTAGAAATTCACGATATTTACAGCAACAATCATCGAATGGCCAGAAATTCACCGTCTCATGAATTCTAATTAATATTGAGTAAATGAATGGTTGAACAGCCACAAGCAGCTACTGTTTTTCTCTTCCCCGACAACTGCAATAAATTTTCCAAAGGGTTAAAAATATAGATATTATTAATGAATAGAAAAAACGATCGAGCTTCTATGAAGAACGGCTAGAAATTCACGAGATTTACTGGAACAATCATCGAATGGCCGGAAATTCACTGGTCTTGTGCGATGTACGAATTCACAGGATAATCTAATTAATATCTTATGATCGGTCGTCGTCGGTTTCGGAGACCATTGTTTAAGATTAATTAGAGGCATTAAGTTGGTTGGGACGAAGGTCTCATAGAACCTTCGATATAATAATTGTAATTTATGATAATATCTCATAACAATATAGTTTTAGTTTAATTTAATCCAACTGGGCATTGCTGGCATTAGATGGAGCAGCCAACCGGGTTTGAATCCAACCCCGATTCGATCCCAAAACAGCGGCGTTTTGTCTTCAAGTTAGAGAAGGACGCGATCTAGCAAAAAGAAAACAGTTAGAGAAGATACGGGGGAGAGAACGTAAATGTCTTTATTTATTTTTATTTTTTTTATAATTCAAAAACTTTTTATTATCAAGTACTGAAAACGTAATAAAGAAGAGCATTAATTATAATCACTCTCACAAACTGCCACGTGTAAGGAATGTGACACGTGTTAGTCGATGCCGACTGCGTGATGATTAAATACGAAGCCACGCTCGAAGAGAGCGCGTGGAGGCGAGGTCTTTGCTCAGTGTCGTCTCCAATCGGTTGATTTCGCCTCATCAGACCTCGAGCGACTAACTAGTCGGTGGATCGTAAAATGGGTAGCTCGTTCTCCGTTATGTGATCCTCGAGCAATTTTAATGTAGTATTTTTTAAGGCGCATGTTCAATGCTCAATACGATACACAAAATTTATCAAATCTTGATTGATCATGACCACGTCTCCTCCTCGGGCGTACGGCAATTTTGTAGGGTCGATGGTCCCCCCGAATAATTGACATGTGCTGATGTCACATCGCGCATGGAGCCGGGCCGCGCACATCACACCGAAGGCCGGGAATCTGCCTGAGAAACTCTGGGGCGGGAAATCGAATTGGACAAAACTACGGGGATCGAATTGAAATAATCAGTCGGGGGCGTGGGGGGAACGAGAGAGCGCGAAAGTGAGAGGAGTCTGCAAATGACCGCGGTTAAAAACATGGCCACGTGGAGAGATACTATTCTTTAACGTTTAGCCTCAGACACGATCCTGCTTCCGTAGTTCTCCCCGGGGACATCCACTGCCTGCGGAATCAGCTCGGTCCTTCGTTTGACGGAATTACCCTCTCGACCGCTCCGTAATTTCGATAATGGCATTCGCTTCGTCCCTCTGCTCCGTCGACCACCTGTTTTTCGTTTTATTTATCTTTTCAGTTTCACTCGCCTCTTTAATCTTTTACCCGCAATTTAGCAGCCCGGAGTTAAGAACATCGTCCCGTCCGTTTACTCGAGAAATACGCCATAGAGGTACTCTTCAGCATTTTATGTGACCGGCAATTATTAACCTCCAGCAAAACAGTACGTTACCCACAATAGGTTTCTACTATGTTACCGTTTTCGATCGGTATTTAAGAGTTATATTATAATTAAATTTTATTCATAAAATTTCTTGTATCGTATTTATTTTTTCATTCCTTTATCTTTTTCTAAATTTATATAATTTTTTTATATACTGAAAATATAATGCTTGATATTCTTTCTACATTTGAATAATAAATTATTATCTCCGTTATTTAAAGGAATTTTCATTTCCAAAACCCTTTAATGTTATTTTCGTAGATGTTTCACACATTTTTACTATTTTTCCTGTACTCATTCATTCCCTCCATTTTCTTCACGGTAGTTTTTATTCTGAAATTTTGCATAGATCTCTTCACAATTACAATTATACGAAATCATTCCTCGACAAGATATTTTGCGACCGTACTTTAGCACTTTTTCTCATCCGGAGAGTTTTGACCAGTGGAAATGAGAATAGTTCGATTGATTTGTTTAACTCGTGCATAACATTAATTTTATCTTTTCCAATTATATATTATTATATTTTTTTGTGTGTAGCACGTGTAGTTCGCTAGTATTATTTAACGGTATCATCCTAACAAATTATGGATTTAACTCTCAAGGCACTTCAAATTCCTAATCTACATCTTTCTGGTATTTTTCCATGCTCCAGGTCTGCTTGCGATCGGGAATAATTATGATATTTTCCAGAATAAATATAATTTTATTTTAATAACTAAATAAAGGTATCATTAAAAGAAAAAAAATAAACCGACATAAAATAATAAGTGATGTCGTTTAACGATACTTTCAGTGCTGATTGGTCATTTGTGGAAATTTATCGGTCTTTATTACCTTGGGTTGTCGGGCCATTTATTTTTTTCTTAAAATTGATTGTCGGTTTTTTTTTGTTTTTATCAATTTATTTTTTTAGGGAGATAATATATGACCTTTTATTTATTTATTTATTTATTTATAGTGCATTTAGTGGCAACTAATTCTATATAGGGCGATCCCTTAATGATTTTCCGCGTTGCACGGTCCCAATACTAATTGCAGTTCGAGAACATGCAACATTAAATAAAGACTCTTCTTTACCTATGTAAGTTGATTTTTAAGCGGTCCGACACTCGATCCCCTTAAATAAAATATCTCGAGTCGAGTCTCAGTGAATGGAAAAGATCCGTGTGGGAAGAGGTTTATCGCTTAGCAGGCTGATCCGACTCGAATCGTATTAGTCAGTGACTCGTAGGGCTTCGGAACAGTAGTAGCGCAGACAGAAAAAGCTCTCTCTCTCTCTCTACTCGCAGCCCTTTGAATCACTCTCCTTCTTGTCCCCCAAGATCTACCCAGTTAGCGGATTTGGAGATTTTTCGACCTTGAGACGGATATCAAACGATGTTGTGCATAAATGGACGGGTCATTGACAACCTTTTTTTTCGGTAATTAAAATTCTTATTACTGATATGGTTTACACAAAATATACATGCGAGTACTCAAAATGATTCAACAGCTCTTGGATGACTAACAAACCGAGTAAGATCTAAGCAAACGGCCTATCCAGGAAAAGTTAGTCAAATTTTCAGCTGGTTACAAATAAAAGCAGTACGGGTGTGCACGGGTACCGGAGCACACGTTTAATAGAATTGGAATCAGAATCTATTTTAACCGATTTCGTATTTTTCTACTCAGAACCTAACATGTCCCATTAGAATTTAATCGGAACCTACTCTGTTGGATACCCGTGCACACCCCTAAAAAGTAGCGATAGAGCTTGGTTGGGTGGTCCTCTGCTGAAAAACACGCTGATTCCGCTCCCTTCAGATTGCGTAGATGTAGCTTGTGAGAGCTAATCTGAAGAGGATAATTGTTCTTTTATTATTAATGAAAAAGCATATGTACCTCATTCAACACGAAAAAGAAAGGAATATAGATTTCTCTCATTCTCGGGGGCACCAACTTCGTTTATTAGACAGATTAACTTCGTTACGTACGAGCTGATTATTAATTAATGATTATCATTTGTTAATCGTCTAGCATAATATCCATGGGAGGTTTTGTTAATAAGAGAAATGAGAAGCCCATAATTGTCAATTCGAATATATTAATAATAGATCTCCTAGCCGACAAACGTGGAGGTCGGCAACTGTCGGCCGCTCACCGGGGAGACAAAAGCGGCGAAATTTTGTATTTCCCTCTTCCTGCAAACAATTCTATATGCATCTTTCTATTAATATATCAATTTATCTTTTTTTTAAATAATTATAACGATATTATTTATCATAACAATATGCTAATTCATCAGATTGTATATTATACAGTTTATGATTTGTAATTAATTTAGATATTAATTTAACATATTTAATTTAATTCGAATCACATCAATTTTATTAAAATTAAACATTTTTAAATTATATTATTAAAAATTTAAAAGACTTTTTTAAAGAAAAGAGGGAAGATCGATGAAATCCAACGGAATTTTTACAATCGCCATCGGTTATTTTCATTTTACACAGATTTCATATATTCGTCGTCATCTATTGCTCCACTTACAAGGAAAGAGAGAACCTCCATGGCCCCGAGCTCGATACCCCTCCTCTCTCATTCCACCAACCTCCAAGAGCCACTCCCTCTGACTGAAGAAACCGATTTGAAGTTCAGGTCCTGAAAAGGCTCAGCTTTCATCAGATTTGCTCTCTGGATCTACCTGTAAATGCCCTTTTATGAAGCCACCGTGGCCCTTTCCGCATTTCCCGGTACTGAGAACCCTGGCTTACTCGTCATAGATTCGCTCCATTCTCATTTCATCAGAGGAGCGAGGATCTCTGTCGAAAAATGGCTCCTTAATTTTAGCTGTTTTTTTCTTTGCCGCGTTTGAGATGGTCTTGTTTTCCGTCTTCAGATTTCTGCCTACGTGGCCGATTAGCGTGTTCAGGGTTGGATTTTCGATCTTGTAGCTCCTATTTATGTGGGCTTTATGAATTCTTGTTTTTTTTGGGTGATGAGGGATTCAAATGCGCGAACCGGTCGGTCTGATTCCTGTGTTTGCGTCTCACTTAAGATCTCCGCAGCTAAGGATGTCGTTTTCAAATTCCCATTTTTAATTAGGATTTTTGAATGGTATGTTTCTCTTTTGATATTTCTTTGAGGAATTGAGCTAAACCTATTTGATGAAATGTTCAAATCCAAAAAATATTTCTCCAATTATGGTAATAGCATGACGTTTTAGATACATCGCTTTTCTCCCAATGTGATATCTTAACAGCTGTTGACATCTGCCCTGTTTTGTTTATTGGCCTTGTTCTGTTTTAAATTCTCAATGTCTGCATTGTCTATTAATTCCATTGGCTGCTGCTTTCTGGGTTGCTGGAAAGGAAAAACTCCAATTAGCTGATATTGTCTCCAGAAAATTGCACCTTTTTTCTTTCTGGGCATTAGATAGCCAAATAGAGCCAAAGGAAATAAATTCGATGAGATAGTTTGAGGGAGTTGTTCTCTTCTTCGTGTATGTGGCCATGAATTATTCTTCAAATCGGAATTTCTCATTGGTTGATGCAGCTTTCTTTTTCTCGTAATTTGTCAGATTTTCATAATTGGGAGCCTCTGTTCGTTCTTGTCTTTATACTGATACTGCTCCATCTTTGTCGCAGACTGCATAAAATCGTCTAGTAGGTTGCAACATCAGTGCAAATCATGGACATTGTTGAAGTTGAAGAAAGTCTCTTTGCCGCAAGTGATGCCAAGGTATGGATGAAAAATAATTACAGCAAATGCAATGATGGAGATTTTATGAGAATATGCCAGTATGAACAATATAAGAAAACAGTTGAATGAACGTACCAGATTGTTGGCGATTTTTTTGAAATTTCATGTTTCTGGCTAATTAATAATTTCCAAGGAGCATGGCTCCTGCCTGCTGTACCTTGAAAATTTCCATTGTATCTCATAGCTGCTGTGAACTACATCCCTTTTGTAATATTAAAGTTCTTATTTCATTCCCCCTTCAACCTAAAAACTGTTTTTTTATCATTTCTGTTCCTACTATAATGGAGATACATCATCTATTTTACTTGCCCGTGCATAAAAACTGTGGGAAGTTATCTATCTACTTCTCAATAGCATGCCATTTCTTACAACACTAGTCCATGCGCTGTTTGATCAATAGATTTAAGTGATTAATTCTAGGAAGTTATTGCCTTTGCAGTTACATGGAGAGATGTGTAAAACCCTCTCCACAAGATACTGCAAGGTACTGGCAATATTCCCTGAATTGGAAGCTGCAAGACCGAGAAGCAAATCGGGCATTCAAGCTCTGTGCTCATTGCATGTTGCTTTGGAGAAAGCCAAGAATGTCCTTCAGCATTGTTCAGAATGCAGTAAACTTTATTTGGTATGGTTTCTTCCATTTCATTCATATCCATTCAAGTCAATTTGCCCCAAAGTAAGATATTCTGAGTCTTTACAACTTAATGCAGGCTATAACTGGGGATTCTGTTGTCTCAAAATTCGAGAAGGCTCGATCTGCTCTTGTGAGCGGTCTGAAACGGGTTGAAGATATTGTCCCACAATCCATCGGCTGTCAGGTAATATCATGAAAAATGATGCCATGCAGTTTTCTGCTATAATCGGCAAACAACTCAAGCGTGTGTAATATGTACATACATTTTCTTTCAAATATGACTTCAGATCTCTGAGATCGTGAATGAGCTTGAATCTGCTGTCTTTACGCTGGAGCCAACAGAGAAGCAGATTGGGGAGGACATCATTGCCTTGCTTCAGCAGGGAAGAAAGTTCAGTGACTGCAATGATAATAATGAGCTCGAGTCTTTTCATCAGGCTGCTACGAGGCTAGGCATCACATCTTCTCGGGCAGCTCTCACAGAGAGACGGGCTTTGAAGAAGCTAATTGAAAGGGCTCGGGCAGAGGAAGACAAGCGCAAGGAGTCAATTGTGGCATATCTATTACATCTCATGAGGAAATACTCTAAACTTTTCAGGAATGAGTTCTCCGATGACAACGATTCTCAGGGTTCTACTCCCTGTTCGCCCACAGTTCAAGGATCAGTTGAAGAAGGGGAACCTGGGGGCAATCATGCGTTTGAAAGGCACCTCTCAAAGCTTAGTTCCTTCAACTTCAGGCCAAGCATCAAGAGATCGGGCCCTATCCCACCCATTCCTCCTGAGGAGCTGAGGTGTCCAATATCATTGCAACTCATGTATGATCCAGTGATTATCTCTTCAGGACAGACTTATGAAAGGGTCTGTATCGAGAAATGGTTCGGTGACGGGCATAATACCTGCCCAAAGACGCAACAGAAGCTGGCCCACTTATGTTTGACCCCGAATTACTGTGTGAAGGGCCTAATAGCCAGTTGGTGTGATCAAAATGGGATTCCTGTGCCTGATGGCCCTCCTGAATCACTTGATCTTAACTATTGGAGACTTGCGCTATCTGATCCTGAGACTATGAACTCAAGGTCGATTGACAGCATTGGATCTTGCAAGTCAAAGGGCGTAAAGGTAGTCCCACTGGAGAAGAGCAGGACCATCAAAGAGGAAGGGAACAGGAATGAGAATGAGACAGCGAATGTGTCTGAGGAAGAGGAGGATGAGCAGTTGGGGTCTAATGTCTTGGAGAGCTACGAGGATCTTCTTGTTATGCTGAATGGAGAAGAAGATATGGTGAAGAAGTGCAAAGTGGCTGAGCAGGTAAGGCGGTTGCTTAAGGATGACGAGGAGGCGAGGATCTTTATGGGAGCAAATGGATTGGTTACAGCCCTCTTGAACTTCCTAAAGCTGGCTGTCCATGATCGGAACGTTGTGGCTCAGGAAGTCGGTGCGATGGCTCTATTTAATCTGGCTGTTAACAACAACAGGTTCACCTCCTCTTCCAATCTGTCACCAGAAATATTTCAATTTAATTTTGCCATCAGATTTGGAATCAGCAATTATAGGGTTAGACTTTCAAATACAGAGATTTTCCAAAATTAATGCAATTTTCTCGGGTTCTCTTCTTTCCGAGCTGAAAATGAAGAGGCTCCCGCTATATGGAAGAAGACTAATTGATCAATCTTTTTCTTGGTAAACATGCAAGCCTGCTTTACTCTAATCTTTGTATTATTTGTCTTCCTTCAGAAATAAGAAACTGATGTTAGAAGCCCAAGTCATCCCACTCCTTGAGGAAATGATCTCGAACAGGAGCTCCCAGGGGCCTGCGACGGCCCTGTACCTGAATCTCTCCTGCCTGGAAGATGCCAAGCCCATCATCGGCTCAGGACCGGCTATCCCTTTCTTAGTCGGTCTCCTTTTGGATGAGACTGACCCGCAGTGCAAGCTTGACGCCCTCCACACCCTCTACAACCTTTCCACCGACAGTGGCAACATCCATAGCCTGCTAAAGTCTGGCATCATGCCTGCCCTCCAGTCCCTCCTGGTTACATGCGAGGACCACAGCTGGACTGAGAAGTCAATTGCGGTTCTCGTCAACTTAGCCTCAAGTCCGCTGGGGAAGGACGAGATGGGGTCAAGCTCAGAGCTCATCGGCACACTTGCCACGATCCTCGACACTGGGGGACCAGCCGAGCAGGAGCAGGCTGTCCTCTGCCTGCTGGTCCTCTGCAATGGGAACGAAAAGTGCATACAGATGGTCCTGCAGGAAGGGGTCATTCCGGCCCTGGTCTCGGTCTCTGTTAACGGGACTGCAAGAGGGAGGGAAAAGGCCCAGAAGCTTCTGATGCTTTTCCGGGAGCAGAGGCAGAGAGAGCACTCGCCGCCTCAGCCGACACAGCAGAACCAGCAGCAGCAGCAGCAGCAGCAGCCAACCGAGACGGGCTATAACAAGGCCATGACGGCCTCTGATGGCAAGCCGTTCTGCAAGTCGATCTCGAGGAGGAAGATGAGCAGAGGCTGGGGCTTTCTGTGGAAGAGCAAGAGTTACTCCATGTACCAGTGTTGATGGTCACTGTAAATTTTCTCTTTTCCACCACCCTCCTAGTTCTTGGTGTAATCTCTTCTTTTTTGTTTTTGGGAATTGTCACGTCTCCTTCATCCTCTTAAGGGCATTGTCAGGTAGGTGATAGCTCGTTAAGTGGTAGCTGCCTTTATCTATTCGTTTTGTGTCCTTGAGAGAAATGTACAGTATAGGCTCCCCATGTGATGAATGGAATTTTTGTTCCCTCCTTTGTCCCCTTTTCCTAAAAGTCTTTTTCATGGCCCGATATTACATAATTATGCATATGTATTTGTATGAAAACTGGAGCTGTACGTTGGCCCGCTTGGTGGAACTTACTTCTTTCCCTTGAATGCATCCATGGATGCTGAGTGGATTATCGGAGTAAGTTCGGGCACTAGAAAGTGGGTAAAGTTGCGAGATCAAATGCCATCTGATAATTTTAATAACAAAATAGCCGAACAGCCTGTCTAGCTCAGTCGGTAGAGCCAAGGCTCTTAACCTCGTGGCCGTGGGTTCGTGGCCCGGGCGTACCCCTTTGCTGTCTTCCAAAATTTTATCCCACTCGTTTTCTTATGCTCTTACAATTTCTCTTTTTTCCGTTTGCACTTCCAGTCCCCTTCGATGTCTCTTCTTACAAGTCAGCGACGTGCATATGGGAGAAAAATACAAGATCAATATTTGCTCATTTGGAAATCTTACCCGACAACATTCTCAAAATCACGTTCACTTCGATATATGCACACAAACACTCCTGTCCTCACGGGACTGCAAAACATTCGAAGGTACCACAACTCGCCAGCCAAGCTTCTTATTATGTTTTATACTCAATATAGAGAAGAGAGAGGAGAAGTTACCACACTTGCCGCCTAGCGAATGCAGTTCTCTAGCTAGTTACAACCCACGGCCAGCTCGACCCACCGGGGCTTCCCATTGCCAGTTTCACCGGCTTATTATTCACGTGCCACCCCGTCTCGAACAAATCCATTATCAGGTCATCATCCGTCAAACCCCCCTCCGTCCTGTCTCCACCTAATAGATATCATCGTAGGGGTGACAGTTCTTGGCCCCGATGATCGCCCTCCATTCCTTCAAAGTGATTCCCTTCTCCAGGAGCACTTCCTTAGTTATTGTCGTTCTTGGTTTCGATCTTCCAAGGGTCGGCCTAACTAGAACATTCAGGTGTCGTGCAAAACGGGGAACGGTCCAACACTACCTACAGCAGAGATTCGTACCCCCACTGGCTAAGTTGGGGCAAAACGGGGAACGGTCCGACACTACCTACCGCAGAGATTCGTACCCCCACTGGCTAAGTTGGAGCTACAGCCATAGCTATGATGGCTCGATCTCACTTGATCTACTCCCCTTAACGTAATAACGTGCCGCAAACCCAATTACTAATTAACGCGCCAACAACCCAACTATTAATTCACGCACTCCCAACAATTACCAAGCGCCACGACCAAATAATCAACGCTCGGCTGTGATGTAACAACGTAACAACCCGATCGACCAGTTGCCCCCAAGTTCCAGTACATGGACAGTGCCCAGATGCAGCTGTGGAAGTGCTCCTTGCCTTTTATAAGCTGCTGCGAGTGTTTGCCTTCCTTGGCTGAGCGGCGTGGGATTCAACTTACTACCCCAATAGCAAAAAGAAACCCGAGCGACGACGTCAACTTCGACGTGGCAGGCTTCGAAAACACTGTTCGACGAACGACCTCGACATTAATTTACAGGCAGATTCGACGGTTTCAACAAACGAAGCCTGCTTGATCTCCTCTCCGGCTCGCTCGATCACCTGTCCCGTTTGCATTCGGGAGCGAACTCGTTGTTCATGGCTTCGAGCTTCTCCAGTTCTTCTTCCGAGGTAGCCTTGCCGCTCCCTGGAAAAATGATGTGCATATGTTCTCTTCCTGTGTGCTGCCTCGGCTGCCGATTTTGATCTTTTATGTATTGATATTGCGAGCGCGTCCTCTGTTGCCTTTTCTTTTTCCATGGACTTTATACAATCACTTCATATTCCATAAGGTGTTTGTAATTATGCTTAAATGAAGTTTTTTTCTATTTTGAAGTTTGCAATGTATTAACCCCCGTGCATGTGTTCTAAATTGATCGTGTAAGCTTATTGTAACGGTTCCTTGTAAGCTTATGTTAGGTTCATGTCATAATGAATAAATCATCTTCAAGATTTTGCATTTACTGCAGAGCATGAAGTACATGGAGGCATATGAATTGTTCAGTGCAATTGAAACTGATGCATTGGAACCTGACTATGATGCCTGACAATGTTTCTATCACATTTGTGCTCAGAGCAGTTTCATTTATGGCATCACTCCTAACAGGAAAACCACTGATTCTGGCCATTTTATTATCAAAATCGCGAGAGCATCCTCTGCTGCTTTTTTGAACTCCATACAGTCACTTGATGTTCCATAATTATCTTCAAGTTCTTGTGGTGGTGTGATGCCTTGAAGGTGTTCATAATTAGGCTCAAAACGAACTTTTGTTCTGTTTTGACGTTGGCAATATATTATCTCCTGTCTGTACACATTCTAAATTGAATGTATGTCTTATTGTAATTGTGTCTTGTAAGTGTATGCTAGCTTCATGTTATATATCTTTCTTGTCACATTGTAGTGACATATCTCTTGATATCAAGGATACCATTTACTTATTTTGGATGATGCAATCATTATTTTTTTAAGACTTAATTTTATATTTTTACGTTAAATTTACATATTATGATGGTTATGATAAAGATTTGAAGCTAGAAACTGATGTCTAATACATGGTATTTTAACTTCTTATTATTATTATTTTCATATCATTATTTTTTATTTAAAATGTGGTTGAACCTGTTAAATCCCGGTTTGACCCATGAACCCATGTCTTGGCTGGTTTTGATCCGGTCCAGTTTTAAAAATTATGACTTAAACTATTGAATATCAACTCGATCTTAGAAGTTTTTGTCCAAAAAAAAAAAGCTACCAGTTTAGCTGTTCTAGGCCGAAATGCTGTATTCACTGCCGTTTAAAGTGCATTTGCCCTCTGCCCTCAGATATCCATGGCTGTGCCCTGCGAAAGCTTCGACTGAGAGTTATGGGGTTTTTAGCTTCTGGTAGGGCTTATAATGTTGTCTTCAGAGCTGCAAGCAGAAGCAGATTATTTACATTCGAGTATGTTCAAAGAAGAGACCTATCAGGTTCTGTAAGCAAACACTACAACAATGATTCGGTGCTTCCTGTCCTGATCGTCGGCGCCGGTCCTGTCGGTTTAGTTCTCTCCATTTTTCTCACGAAATTAGGTACTCTCCTTACCCCGTTCTATGCCTTTCTGCCGTTTGATTCATATTCCATGCTGCCATTTGATATTAATTTAGCTATAGGAAAGTGGGAGAAACAAAATTGCATTGCTTTTCAGCTTTTCTATCCCTGCTGGAAATGTTTTCAAGTCATTTCTGTGTACTATGTACTTTTGTAGGGGTGAAATGTGCCGTATTGGAGAAGAACAAGAGCTTTTCTACACACCCACAAGCGCACTTCATCAACAACCGATCCATGGAGGTCATATTTCTTTTTCTGTAGAGATATGTTTCATAGGCTCTCTCTTGAACCAGATTAATGAATGCTCTGCTTTGATCGCAAATATATATACATATACAGGTGTTCTGCAAGTTGGATGGTCTGGCAGATGAAATCGAAAGACTGCAACCACCAGTGCACTTGTGGAGGAAGTTCATATATTGCACTTCGCTCACAGGGTCAGTGCTTGGGATGGTGGATCATATGCAACCTCAAGGTGAGGATGCCATTTGATTTTCCTCTTGCAGTTTATGGATCTTCCAAGTATTGGAATCAAAATTTCGAGAGTGAATCATGGTATCATTTTGGGTGATGTTAATTTCCTCGCTCATGTTTGTTGGTTATGACCAGATTTTGAGAAAGTTGTTAGTCCTGTCTCTGTTGCACACTTCTCTCAGTACAAGCTGACAAAGCTACTGGTTGAGCATTTGAAAAACCTCAACTTCCAGATTTGTACAACAGAAAACTTGAAGGGTATCACTGAATGTGGAGCTGTCGGGGGGAAAGAAATCCTAATGGGGCACGACTGTGTTTCCCTAGACACTACTTCAGATGATGGTATCAGTGTTACTGCCTCTTTTCTCGCAGATGGGGGGTACAAGGAAAGAAACTTCCAATGTAGGTTCCTTGTAGGTGCAGATGGTGCAGGAAGTACTGTTAGAAAGCTCGCGGGGATTGACCTGACAGGTGAAAAAGACCTGCAAAATCTTGTCAGTGTCCATTTCTTTAGCAAGGACCTTGGGGATTATCTTCTTAAAGAGAGGCCTGGGATGTTGTATTTTGTATTTAATACTGAGGCTATTGGGGTTTTAGTTGCTCACGATCTTGAGCAAGGAGAATTTGTATTGCAGGTATTGCTTCACTTCGAGAATTTCGCACAAAATGTCCATTTGTTTATTCACTTCTTTTCACATAAGTCCAGTCTACAGTTGGTTTTATCTTGACAGATTCCATTTTATCCACCTCAGCAAGATATCAAGGATTTCAACCCCCAGGTGATGCCTTACAATGCTGATCATCTCATACGCCCTTCTTTCATTAAATTACTAGTATACAGTGGCCAAGACATTGCTGTTCTCTATGAATGCTGCAAGCAAGCAAGCAAGCAAGCTTACTTCTTTTTTATGTAGACAATGGGTTTTTTGAAGGATTCAACCTATTGTAGATATGTATGGAGATAATATTCAAGTTGGTTGGTCGAGAACTCTCAGACATACATGTGATTGATGTGAAACCATGGGTGATGCATGCTGAAGTTGCTGAGAAGTATATTAGCTGTGACAATCGAATTCTACTAGCTGGTGATGCTGCTCATCGTTTTCCTCCTGCTGGTGGTTTTGGTAAGCTGCATTTTCATTGTCTGTCACCTTAATTTGTTTCTTCAGCAATCGCTGCTTCTTGATTGACATATCTGGAATTTACTTTATGGGACAGATTTATTCATGCATCTTCAGATGAATTTTACTTATTTATATTGAAATCTGTGGAGATTTAATCTACAACTTAGGCTTATCTTTTTGTCATTTTGTTAGGCTGTACTTACCATTGTAATTTCAATTCTTTGAGGATCAGGATACGGTCTTGTCTTTATTTCTAGTGAAAGGATAAGGAAGTTAACAACCTAGGAATCGATCAGAAGATTCAGCAAACCCAAAAAGAAAGTTGATTCAAGTCTGTGAAAAATGAAGGGGAATGTGTCTTCTTGTTGGCTATTTCATTTAGAAATTTCAAATTCTAGAGACTCTCCCAATTTGAATAACTGGTGCAGGCATGAATACTGGTATTCAAGATGCACACAATCTTGCCTGGAAATTGGCATCTGTCTTGGAGGGTACTTCACCTTCTTCACTTCTTCAGACTTATGAAACCGAGCGTCGACCGGTAAATATTTTACATTTTCTTCATACTCTTATTTTAAGGTGGATGACTTCCTCACTGCGTTTTACAATCTATCAGATTGCTCTTTTCAATACTGCTCTAAGTGTTAAGAACTTTAGATCAGCCATGTCGGTTCCCTCTGCATTGGGTCTTGATCCGAAGGTTGCGAACTCAGGTGCAATGAACGAAACTCCTCTTTTGTGAATCTAAGGCTTGCTTTTATTCTTTTTTCTTTCCTCTCTTCTTTCCAATCTCTGTATTTGATAGTTTTTCTTGTCTGTGTTTTTTCTAGTACATCGAATTGTCAGCACTCTGCCTTCAGGCATTCAGAAGGTGATATTAGATGGGATTTTCTCTATTGGTCGCATGCAGCTTTCAGATTTTCTTCTAAATGAAAGTAATCCTCTGGGGTCATCAAGGCTTGAGAAACTCAAACAAATATTCAATGAAGGAAAGAGTCTTCAACTGCAGTTCCCTGCTGAGGATCTTGGCTTCAGGTATTACTGAAAACCGAAGAATACATCCCTTTCTGCATGAAGTTTCGAAAGGATTTTCTTTTTTTTTTTTTTTTTTTTTTTTTGTTTCTGTATGATTGGAAAAAGAGGAATTCCTCTCTAACCTGAGTGGTGAAATGTTAGGTACTCTGAAGGTGCAATTGTCCCTGATACAAGTGGTGGATCGGATCCATTGGAACCACCTACAGGTCGTCGCAGAGACTATATTCCATCTGCGGACCCAGGGTCAAGGCTTCCCCACATGAGCATGAAGATATTATCAAATTCCCCCAAAGAGGTATGTCTCATGATTCTAATGCTCCATAAAACTGGAATTCGTGTTTGTCCAACCTAGTGGTCATTTAAGTCTATCTGTTCAGCATGTTTTGCTCCCGTCAACTGAATTTGTAGGTTCGGTTCAGTTCTTGGAAACTTGAAAAGGGGTTACAATTTCCATGTCTTATTTTGAACAATGAGAAGAAGGATGAGAGCAAAATGTGTTACATTGCACATCAAAATTTGTGATAGATTATGAAATAAATTGCACGAGGTGTGACGTGAAACATTCTTTGTTTACTTCTCGAAAGGAGAAAACTGGGAATGTCCTCCGTATTCGAATAAAGTGTTAAGTATTTGCTTGGGCCTAACAGCTATGACCTGCTTTTTCATGTGATGATACAGGAGATCATTTCTACATTAGATCTCGTATCTGGGAACAAGATTGAGTTCCTCCTCATGATAGCACCCACAGAGGATTCCTACCATCTTGCTCACGCTGCGTTCAGGGTGGCTGAAGAGTTTAAGGTTTCTGCAAGAATATGCATAGTTTGGCCTCACAATACTGCTAGCGGGACCAGTGTGTGGAGCAAGGAGGCATTGGCACCCTGGGAGAATTTCATAGATGTACAAGAGGTGAAAAGGAGTCCTTCGGATTCATCATCTTCTTCCTGGTGGAGCATCTGTCAGATGAGCGATAGAGGAGCGATTCTGGCGAGGCCTGATGAGCATATCGCATGGCGCACGAAATCCGGGATTGTTGGAGATCCGATGCAAGAGATGAGGAGGGTGTTTTCTGCAGTTTTAGGTTTGAAGTAGGACAATCATTTAAACTCACATGACTGTATCCGTTCTTTCCAACTTCGGTGTAAAATAAGAGGACACTGGCCTTGGAGATGAATATTTATTGCACCCACAACATCGGCAAAACGAGATTCACGTTGTGCCGAAGTAGGGTTTAACTTTATGGGAACAAATTTCCTTTCCTTTTTTCTTCCTTGTGCACTGGATGTCCTCGCTGCATCCTCCTGCCGCTCGGCACCAGCGAACCTCCTCATGACCTTGGCTGCTGTGTTGAGACCCACGAGGCTGCGTCTCTGCCTCTCATGTCGTATGCTTCCGTGGCATGATTGTAGCCTGACCGCGCTTCCACCCATCTAAAGACACACTGTCGATTTCCAGTCATCCCGAAACCTGCGGAAGGCGTGAAGGGTTGATGCTATGCTTTGCTCTTCCATGGCAAGCCAGAGATACCGCGAGTCATGGCGCTCTCTGCTCTTTCTCCTCCCCTGGTTCTTGCCGGGGCTTTAATTCAACTCGACTGTTGTATGGCCAACAAAAAAAAAAAAAAGAAAGGCGTTTTCATGGCTCGGAAACTAATGGAAGCAGACAGTGATGGTTATAGCACATTTAAGTAAAGGATCTTGTCTTGTTCATTCAAAAGAATGAGAATGTTGCTAATCACCACAGCGACCAAGATGCTCTTTTAAGGATAAATTCTTAAGTAATCTCGCGTCGTCACGTGAAGTGAGAAAGTATTCATTAAAATGTGACAAAAAGCAATTAGGGTTAACTATTCAAGCAATTACCATAATTAACACAAGGAATTTGATGCTAATCATTGTGGGCCTAAGTTCTCGTGGTAGCCCGTTTTGTAAAAAAAATGCGAGGCCCAGTAAATTTAAACGGGGGCCCAAAATATTAACTCAATGGCGTCGCCCGGACTCGAACCGGAGACCTTCAGTGTGTTAGACTGACGTGATAACCAACTACACCACGACACCTTGTTAGTCCTATCACCTCTCTTTGCTCTTTTTAAATTTAATAATTCTCATTAGAAACAGATGCGAGCAGCCGTCGTGTCCGTGCATCAGTCAACCGCACCGTGCTCACATGCCCAATAAATTCTTTTTCTGTTATTTATTCAACGCAGAGGGAATTGGATTTTTTCTTCAAAATAAGTTTTTTGTTAAAAAATTGTTATTCAAAAATTTTAATACGTAATAATCAAAGTATGTTCATCGAATTGTGATTTGCCTAATAATTCTCTCACTAAATTTTAAAACAGTTGATCCTATGATTAATGCCCAGTTAATGCCCAATTGGAAGAGTTGATGAGAATTTTCTATGAGATCTCGGTCCGAGAGCAGATTAATTTCGAGGTGCACTTAAACTGGTCCGAGATCTTGTACCGCGAAGGCCAAAAAAAATTAAAGGTATTTTCACCAACTCATATCTGTTTAAATAAAATTTTCAAACTGACCAAATGAGAAAAAGGAAAATGCAATTTATCAAAAAAGGGTGACAAGTAAGAGACAGAAAATCAAGAAATGGTTTGGTCGGCGTTGTGGAACCTCAAATTCCTTCTGCCTCCAAATTTTACTTCTTTTCCGCTCAACGTTCAGAGGAACATCAAACACGCTTCTTCTCGATCCATCTCTCCTCCGAATCTCCTAAATTAACCAAAACAAAGACAACCTCTGCCTCCTGTCCTGTTTTCTGTCTCATATCAAGTACCAACCGCTGCTCACAGCTCACCCGCGAATATTCCGCCAGCTGAATTTCAGAGTTCGGTGGTGGGCGGTCTTCCATTGGCTGCCCTGTTCTCTCCATTTTCTTCCTCCCCCGCTCGTTTCTCAATTTCCTTTTTCTGGGTTCCAGGTCAAACACCATTTCCAGCAAAATTGGTTACTTGCCTTGTTTTTCCTCTTCCGCTGTATATATACACGATACAATGGCCCATAAAGTTGGAAACTTTGGGGTTCCTTTGTTTTCTATTCTTCTGGGTCCTCTCCATTCCTCTCCAAGTTTTCTTCTTGGAGGTATAGAGCGCGCTTCCGTTGAAGGTTGTCTAATCTCCTCCGCTGCCGCAGCTCTAACATGGCCTCTTCATCCCTCAAGAGATGGCTAAGGCCCGAGGTTTGCTTCAAGCATTCTCTCCCCTCTCCCTTCCTCTCCAAGTTTCCGTGATATCTGATCTTAAGTGGATCTGCAGTTGGTTGTTTTCTTGTCTTCTGCTGTTGTAGGCTGTCGATGCCCGGTTCAGGGTTGAATCCATCCAACTGCACATTGTTTTGCAATTCAATCAGTCGCTGATGTATGATCTATGACATTATCGTGGCAAACTTGACCCCGATCAATCGCACACTTTTGATCCAATGTTTCTGGCATTTGTGTGCGTTACAAGACGTGTGATATGAAAAATGAAACCATCTTTGATCTCTAGATCTCACTATAACAAGAAAGCAGTTAACTGTTCTCTGAAATGTGCGGGCATTAAGCTTCTGTCTTGGCACCTGCTTCACCGGTGATTTCTGGCAAGCATCGTCGGATCATAAAATTGGTGTACCCGCTGCTCGTAGCAGTTGGCGTTGTGACTCAGAAGAAACCATGACTGTGCTCGACATATTTCTAATATTACCACTTCGTTGAGTCTATATAATAATGTTAGCTTCTCTTGATTTTCTACGTGTAATAGGTGTATCCGCTGTTCGCAGCAGTTGGTGTTGCTGTCGGTATATGCGGGATGCAACTTGTGAGAAATATCTGCACTAATCCGGAAGTGAGGTACAGTTGCCCCTCAAAGCTCACCATTTTTACTTTAGGATTAGATGACAACACAATCTATCTTATCATGTCCATGTAAGGGAAGAACGTTACTGATTTGTGCGTGAGTTTGAGCACGGTTCACCACTTGATGTACAGTTTAAGGATCACAAACCTGAAGCTGATATCCGAAGAGGGCTGATTGATTCTGGTGCAATTTCAGGGTAACCAAAGAGAACAGAACCGCTGGAGTTCTCAATAACTTCGAGGAAGGCGAGAAGTACTCGCAGCATGCTGTCAGGAAGTTCCTCCACAAGAAGCCACCTCAGATCATGCCATCCATCAACAACTTCTTCTCCGACCCGAAGTGAAGATCCCTTGCCGAGAAGACTCTGCCATGGAATATCATCCCGAGGATCTCTTACTGCCGTTCATGATATCTTGTGGACTTATCATTTGGATGTTGTATTAATAATGCAGGACAGTCACAATAGATCTCTACATATGTGCTAAGATTTGAGGAATGCTGAGAACTTCAGAGGACTGTGTAATGTGACCTCAACCTTCAGAATAAAGTTTGAAAAGTTTGAAGATTTGTTGATTCGACTGGCCATTGTTCACTTCAATTTTCTGTCAGTTCTGTTTGGGCCAATGTATCTGTCAATTCTTTGTTGGTCCCATGACATTGCCCTATCTCGAAAAAGATGGATCTAACAGCGTACAGAGGGCTCGGCATGGCACTGTCAAATTAGTGCAAGGCATTACTCCTTTTCCTTTTTTTTTTTTTGCTCAAGGCAAGGCTTTATTCCTCATGCAAAGACAATCATTACATTAATGGATGAATTACCAGAGTTAGAATAACTGCATCTCCAGCTACAAAAGCTATTGTTTCTTCTGATGTCTGATGTTAGCAATGATCTACTCTTTCGACTGTCCAGAAGTTCTTCTACTGGGCTTTCACTGTCCAGAAGTTCTTCTCCTGGGCTTTCATGGGAATGTTCCAGTGGCGACTTCAACAGTTATCCTTTCAGTCCTGAAGCAGAGACCCCTATTGTAGATTGCTGTCGGATGATCTTCTCAGGAACTCGGCCACTAATTTGGAGAACTGAGACGACTTATTTTCTAGCAATACCTTCGGTGAGTCATACTCCATTACCTTTCCTGTATCATGGCCGAGTTGTCAGTTTATAATTGTTTTCAAGGAGTGCAGGAATTCACTTTCAAGAGAACTCGAATGGATTCCATTACCTTCTTCAAGGACTAAAACTAGGTCATTGTCAATAACTGTGGGGATTCGATGAGCAACCGTGAGTACCGTACATCTTCCTGTTTCATCCCTAATTGTCCTCTGAATCACATTATCTGTAGCTGTATCGATCGAAGCTGTGGCCTCATCTAGGACAAGAATTCTCCTCTTCTGCAAGAGCACCCGAGCTAAGCAAACAAGCTGCCTCTGGCCCACGCTCCAGTTCTCACCATCTTCAGCAACTGCAGGATCAAGAACCCCCAAAGGACTAAGAACCCGAATCCGGAAAGAGTATCAGGAAGACGGTTTTTTATCGTTTTACCTGGTGCCTCCAGAACCCTTTGGTCCTGCCTCACCATCTCCTCTAGATGACACTTCTTCAGCACCTGACGTTCATGATTCCTGTGTAAATCTTCTGATCAATGAAATTCAAAGAGGTTTAGAGGCTTTGGTGAGTGCAAGCGCATTACCTCCCAGATTTCTTGATCTGAATGCTGTTGTAGAGGATCGAGATTCGCCCTGACAGTCCCCTGGAACAAGATCGGGTCCTGCGGTATTATACTCAGTCTCGATCTCAGGTCCTGCAATCCCATTGTCCCAATATCCACTCCATCGATGAGAATCTTTCCTCTTGATGGCTCGACGACTCTGAAGAGAGCTTGGATCAGAGTGGATTTACCACTCCCCGTCCTTCCGACGATTCCGACCTTCTTCTCTCTCTGAAATGTGCACGTGACCCCCCTCAAGACTACTGGGAGAGAAGGCTTGTACTGAACATGGAGATCTTCAAGCTCGATTTTCCCACTGCTCGGCCACTCAGGGCCTGGCCTGGAATCTTCAATCACCAATGGAGCTTCGCTCTGTATGTTTGAGAGCTGAAGGATCCTCTCGACCGAGATCATCTTGTTCTCGACATTACACAGGTTCCATATTACCCATGCCTGTAACACGTTAAGGTTCAGCCCGTAGGTCGCTATTAATCCCGCCAAGCCTGTGACATACCATAACAGTCTCACTTAAGTGACGGGAACTTTCCAAGAAGTTAACTTTTGTAGGAGGTTGCATCGGCAGCTTATATAAGCATTGTCCGGGAATCATAAATCAAGATCTGAACGATTTGCCTAGATGACGGTAATGAGCTAAAGAAGCTTACTCGGGTCGATGGCTGACCTTGGCAGGCTCACCAAGATAACCAGGACCACGAAGAAGGCAAAGTTGAAGAGAAAGTTTATCCTCACGCAGAGCCATTCCATCGTGCCACAGTTATGGAAGGCCACACGGGAGTAGTCATCCATCAGGCTAAGGCATCTTCTCAAAAAGTGGCTTTGCTGATCAAAACACCGGATTGTCACTGCCCCGGTGATCGACTCTGAGAAATGGTGGAGAATAGGAGCCTTCCGAATCCCAACCATCCTTGCTAGCTCTCTAGCAGTCGTTATATAGTATGTCTGCATCAAATTAACATTTGCAAATGCTAAGTACATTTCAGAATTCAAGCAGGATTCAACTAATCGGATTCTGGTGGCAGTAGAAGCTGAAATGGGAAGTCTACCTGGTACCAGATCGAAATGCCGAGGATTATGAGGAAGAGAACGAAAACTTGCCATGCGACCTGGGACATGAGGATGATTATACTGAGAAGCTGAATAAGAGCAAACACCAAACCCGCCAATCTGTAAGGAATGTCAGTGTCTACTATGCTTTGATCGGTAGACGCCTGCAAATAAAGCAAGGAACAGAAACATATGTTAGTTGCAAGTTCTCAGCCACGTTTAAGATAAGGAATACAGACATTGGGGAATGAAACTGTCTACTTGGAAACTGAACCATTTTGTGCAGCATTGATACCCAGTCTGACCACCCACTTACCCTGTTGAGGATCCGGCTCGAAGGTGTTGAATCAAAGAACGAGATAGGCGCCCGAAAGACTGATGTGATCATCCCGTGGAAGAGGTGCTGAGCTGTCTCGATTGCTATGGTGGCTAGGAGAACAGCCCTTCCCAGTATGAAAATTGAGCTCCCGCCGGACAACAGTGCAAATATGCCAATCAGTTGTCTTCTGCTGACTCTTCCTTCTTCTTCGGTTGCCCAGGCGATCCAGTAACTGCTACCCATCTGCAGGCCCTGAAACAGGACTTGGCAGAGGAGAATGACTGGAACTAGAGCACCCTTATAAGCATAGGTGATGAATATTGAGTAGGCCTTCCATTTGACTCGACCTGTTTCACTTTCTTCTTCTTGTGATGATGCCTTTGGGAAGCTGGAATTTTTATACAAGTCCAGCTCCTCTTGGATGACTTCAATCTGTTTTTTCCGACTGGAGCCCCGGATCAAAGTGGGGTTGTGATCTCGGTTTGGGATCACTTGGTTTAAGGATTGCTGGTGAGCTGCCAATTGACGGACAAGTTCACCTCCGGGATCCGCAATCAGATCTTTGTACTTCCCTGACTGGACAATGCTCCCATCTTTCATTACCTGCAGGAACAATACCACATTCACACTCAAAGGTTTATCCTGGAAGATAAACATCCATAAGAGGAGCAAGCTATTACTGAGGCAGAAGTAACTTACAAGAACAAGGTCGGCAGCACTGAGAAACTCCAACTGATGTGTTGAGTAGATCACAGTTTTCTCACCGAGGAGTTGGATTAGGCATTTCTGCAGGAAAAGTCTCAGTTTTTTACCAATAACATTGTAATAAGCTAATCAGAACAACAATGGGGAGAAAAAGGAAAATTCTTGAGCTGATAGGACTTGCCTTGAACAAATGTGCCCCTGTATGCGCATCAACAGCACTGAATGGGTCATCGAGGAAATATATATCCGAGTCACTGTAAACAGCCCGAGCTAACTGAATCCTCTGCTTCTGCCCTCCGCTCAAGTTCATCCCTCTCTCCCCGACCATGCTCAGATCTCCGTTGCTCCACAGTGCAATGTCCTGTTTCAAAGCACAACCTTCCAGGACATTCTCATAGAGTGAGGCATTCATTTGCCTCCCGAATAGGATGTTGTCTCTTATCGTCCCGGTCTGGATCCACGCACTCTGGGGCACATAGGCTTTCGTTCCAAGAACCTTAATCTGTGCACCAGATATCCTAGGAATCTCGTCGAGGATGCTGCACAGGAAGCTCGACTTCCCGGAGCCAACAGACCCAGAAACTGCGACCTTCCAGCCCTTCATTATCTTGACCCGGCTTGAGATCTTGACAGCAGGTTTCTTCAGATCCCAACCATCCGATGCCCAGGCATACTCCCCGGGCTTGATCTCGATTGCGACATCATGCAGTTTACAAATATTGTCTTGATAAGCTATTGCCTTCTTCTGGTCCTCTTCCCTGATGAACTCTTGGATTCGGTCCATCGAGACCTTAGCCTGCGCGATCATGGAAATTAACTCAGGAAGATTATAGATCGGTTCCTGCAAGATCCGGAAAGTTGCCAAGGCGGAGAGGACTGTTCCGGCTGATAAAGGTGTCTCCATTATAATGCAGACACCAAAGGTTGCAACCGAAACCAAGGTTGGGGAAGCCCAGAACAGGAAGGCCACCGCCGAGCTGGTATAGAGGTACTTCTTAAGCCAGTTACATTCGGATTCCCGGAGTTTGAGGATCCTCTTCAAGAAAGTTTGCTCCCAGGAGTGGAGCTTAAGGACCCTCATGCTCTTCAACGTCTCAGAAGTGGCCTTAATCCTCGAGTCCTTCGCCTCCATTACTTTCGAATGCAGCATTTCCTGCCTGTTTGCTAATGGAGTGTTACTGACCATTACTAAGACTGTAGATAAGAGGGCAGCCATGGCAGGAGCGGGCCCGAGGTTTCGGTGAAGAATCCCAAGGGCTAAGAAGACTTGGACCGGGAGCAACCAAATCCCGTGGACGTACCAGCAGAAGTCTCCGATCCGTTCCACATCCACATTGATCAGATTTACGATCTTACCGCTGCTAAGTCCTAAGGAGTGCTTAAGGGAGAGGGACTTCTTGTAAATCAGCACCATTAGACCGGCTCTTACCTGAACACCGATCCGCTGGGCCCCAAAGTACCATTGCCTCTGGGTGAGGGACTCTACATTCTTCGCAGTGAAGAGCACAATGGCGAGAATCAGCCCGTACAGGTATGATGAACTCTCACGCTTCATCGATAAGAAGTTCACAAAGTGCGCGATCAGAAAAGGGCCGGTGTACGACGCCATGGTGTTGATTCCTGACGGGGAAAAGCAAGAACACAACACGAATCATTGACTGCAAAACAATACCGTCTCGGAGAGACTTGATGAGGAATTGAGCATAGTACCTGCGATGACTCCGTTGATGGCCATCGGTCTCCACACAGCAATTGATATTGCTTTTGGCAATGAGGAGGTGCCCGTCTTCTGTTTTCTCAGTGATGCTTCCAACAACGAGGAGGCGAACTCCGCACTCTCGGATTGAGGGACCCAAGGAATGTGAGCCAGCTCGAGCTTCTGAGCTTGGCCCGTCTTGAAGAGTGGGTTCAGCCATCGGAACGTCAGCCTGCTCCAGACACCGGCGCTCTCAAAATCCCTGGAATCTTCCCGCAAACCTCTGGGCGGCAGTAGAGGCTGTTCTAGTTCATTAGTCTCGTGGTTGCCTCTGCAACAGCTGCAGATTGCGGTTACAGAAAGAACAATGGAGAGACCGCACGAGATGATGTTGACTATGTTCGATCCCGCCAGGGGAACAGGGAAGCCTTTGGCTCTCAAGTGGCTGGCGAGGAAGTAGGAGACTGAGACTGTAGAGAGAACAGTGGAGTAGAACCACCAGAGAATGAGAACTAGTGGCCAACGGTTGAGATTCCTCTTCCTGCAGTGAACCGCTACAGCTGATGCTAAGATCCATGGAACAGCAAAGGACACGGATTTATACTCCAAACTTCCAAACTCCCAATACTCGTAGAAACTGAAACAAAGGTATAACACGGAGACAGCAAAGTTGCAGACGACAGCAACCAAAGACGAGACGGCGGGAGCTGATGAAACGCCTCCAACTCCCGACCCCCCATTCCCACGTCTTGTAATGTTCACTAAACCCCATACCAGGAACGCTCCCGCGAACACGACATTGACGAGCTGCAGAGAGATTTGCATCCTCAGACAACAGCCGCCAGCTCCACAAGACACTGTCAAACCAAGAGAACAGAGATTAGGGATCCAACGGGTGCACCATGGCTATAAGAGCAGATCAGCCCGACCCAGTTCAGATTCCCACTCCAAGGTCGAGAAGGGAGATTAAAAATCCAAACTTTATGCAGTAGCAAACGATGAAGCAGTGTCGTGCATCTTCCTTCTGGGTGGATAACTTAGAATATGTTGGTGTTAGACACATGATGAGCTCAACAGACATGGTCGGGTTAGATTCAAACCTGAGCAAGAAGCACGTGGTGGTGGTACGCATGAAGCGATAGAGGAGGAGAAATGGGAGCTCTAGATGTTCTTAAATAACTGAATGAATGAGAAAAAAACAATCACTTCCTGTCTGTCGAATACGAATCTTTGTCTGCATAAAATATTCACAGCACCTATATTCCTATACTTGGTAAGTATATACGTATATTTATTATTATTATTATTATTATTATTATTATTATTATTATTATTATTTTGACAATTCAAATAATTTTTTTCCACCTTGCAGCAGTTTGCCAGTTGGCATTAAAAAAAAAAACTACATAAACATGATAAGTTCAAATTTAATGACATAAAATTTTTTAATTATAATTTTTTTAATTCACGACACTTAAATTTAAAATTTTATTTTTATGAGGACTCTGCATATTCTTTCTAGTTCTCCAAATTCTCTCCACGGAATCACATCTAGCAGCTGACCCTTGGATCCAATCATCCAATGCGACATTGCCGTACGTGTGAGAACAGTAGATGTTTATCTGTCCAAATGGATTCATCATTGACGGCAGATTGCCGTCATTTTTCTGCATTTTTCTTGCATTATATACCCATCAAATTAATGAGGGTTGAGCTAGTGGAATAAATTGGCTTTTATTTCATCTTATTTCTATCACATGTCAGATTTGTATTCCTTCTTTGTACACTGAAAAGAAAAAAGAGTTCAAAAGAGTTCGAAAGTGAGAAAGAGAGGTAGAGAAGAAGAATGAGAGGTAGAGAAGAAGGATGAGAAAGAAGTTCAACAATCACCAATGGCAATGACATGCAGTTCAGACTCACTCGCATACAGTTTAGTGAGGTCGAAATACCGGATTAGAATCTTTGTCAGACTTGCACTCATTGAACCTAAATCTTGACCGACACCGGCTTCTTGGTTGAGTTGTAGTATGCATTGGGTTTAATTGTGCTGTAAGTTGGGTAAGATTTAATGTTGTTTTTGTTAATGAGCTTGTTGATTGTCCCTTAGGGTTCAGTGGAATCAGTGGGATGTATGAGAAACATACGACCGTCAGTCATAAATAAAACTCTGAAAATGGAACAGGTTTGACTTATACTATCAGAGGAACAATTCTCATCGGAAGAACTACCCGTGCTATTTTATCTCCACGTTATACATTAATGCTTTTTTAGACCCATTGGCGTATTCGTATAACTGAGAAAAATAAGTTGGGATATACGCAAGTTGTAATGCTTTGCATCGATAGTGCTTCGACTTTCATATGTGCACTCACCGCTCTTCCTTTCGAACATGAAAATGCACGTGACTTTGTCCTGCGTGGTGGTCGTACTGGATTTTCTGTTCCATGATGCCATTGATTCCAAGAGAGCACACAACCAAAAACTAGAAAGGTCCATAGGTTTTCAGTACTGGAAAGGTCGGAATTGAAATGCCGAATTTCTGGTTCGACGAAACCATCACTCTTAGCCACTTGCAATTTAGAGTGCGGCAGTGTTTATCCATGCCAATTAAACCGTTAATACACGCTGCCCAACATCTGCGAGTCTAATATGCCCTACCAAACTTTAGATCTGAACCAAATTCGGCCATTGAGAAAAAGGTAACACCTATTAAGGAAAATGATTAAGGATAGAATCGTACTAATAATTACTCCAACATGCCTATAGATATCCAAATTAGTCATCCGTATAATCATTACGTATCAGAACTTCTCCCTCATCATTTTCTACTCTCTCTCTGTATGTTGAACACCGGCTGACTTGAAGGGCAGAATCGGACGGTCACTCCTGGCTCGGCCTCTCTTCCTGGTTTCAGGTATCCCCAGATCGACTCGAGAGCAGCTTGATTTTTCAACCGTTCCACAGGTCTCCTCTACTCCTCCCAATTTCCTACCAATCAATTTTAAATAATACATTTTCTCTATTTATAAAATTTAAATATTGAGCACTACTCTACCTAGTGTTTGTGTACAAGGGGACTGTTTGTGCGCACACTTGACCCAGCTGGGAAGACCGAACGAGC
Source organism: Lagerstroemia speciosa (assembly GCA_037672795.1). Classification (NCBI taxonomy): domain Eukaryota; kingdom Viridiplantae; phylum Streptophyta; class Magnoliopsida; order Myrtales; family Lythraceae; genus Lagerstroemia; species Lagerstroemia speciosa. Next base: position 2,275,491 of record CM075299.1, read on the forward strand.
ATGGGAAGCAAACTGGAGCACGACAGCGATGATCCCTGTGAGTGGGGTCCCGTCAATAAAGTGACCGTGATCCTGTGGGTCCCACGGTCTCTTTATTGAGCCCGCCAAGTCAGCAAAGTTTTACCGGCCCTAGAATTATGGCACCCGGATTCAACGCCGGGCGAGCCCATTGAAAGCTTAAGATCGGACGAAGAGCGAAATTACTAATCCCGGGAGCTTCTAAAAATTGACTCCATTTTATGGGAACGCTCGAGCGAATCATCTCGATATACTGACCATGCATTCGGTAGATATGACGGACCCGAAGTGTGGGTATCGTGACATATATGCCTGCTGAAGCACTGCTATGTTGGGCGACAGTGATACGAATAATTCTCGGACATTTCGGGCGGCCTGTCGGGTGGACTTTTGAGCCCAAGGAGGGCGTGGTGGAATCCGGATTGGAACACGTGAGGAAAAGGTGTCGGCTCGTGGAGGCAGCGGGCCAGCCAACTGCAGAGGCGTGGACAACTCGTGGTCAGGTCTGGGCTCCTGTCTTTCGAGAAATGAATTCGGTTTCGGTGCACCGACATTGACACCCACTAAAAAAAGGAGTTGGTAGGCTCAATTCTTATCGACCTTTCATTCCTCGTATTCCAGTCAAATAAAACAATTTTTTTAAAAAAAGTTGGGACTCAACGTTCTGGCGCTCGCGTTCAACTGCGAATATCTCAGAACAATCGTCACCTAATTTAACGTCCTCCAAAACATCTTATAAAATCAATATTTGAATTATTAAAACACTGTTTTAAGCACAGGTGGCGCGCACATCATCTTATCTATGCGCTCATCTTTCAATAGATAGGTGCTGAGCTGTCATGCTTCCACGTGGCAAATCATCGTCCAACGTGGGAAATTGTTCTCTCTCTTCTTTTTTTTTTTTTCCATGAGTGGAAATTATTCTGTTCACGATATCGTTAGAGCACACTTTATTCACTAACATGCATTTAAAAAATATGTACAACTTGAAGCCAGGAGATGGCTTATAAATTGACCTGTGACTAATTTAATAATTTGGAGAGGGCAGAAATAATTTAAAATAATGCTTGGAAAAAGAAAAGGAAAAAAAGGAAAACTTTGGCCCTGCCAAAGTGACTGCATCCCACCTTTTATTCATTATGAATTTTGGAGGCTTGTAAATAAAATGCAGGTTGGACAACTTTTCTCCTCCCTCTAGATTATCCAGAAAAAAGAATTACCACTTTTTTAATTAAATCTGTACTGTCCTTTTAAATATTTTATAAAAAATATTAAATAATTCTAATTTCAGATACAATAAAGAGATTGTAATAATAGTTATGATATTTTTTACATGAATTATTTAATTTAATTCGCTATTTGAAATTCTTCTATTAATTATTCATTAAATGTCGCTTCCAACCGACACTTTTGGATCCGATCCTGGCTGCGAGCTGTTCATGTACTGATCCATTCGAGGTCCCGTCAGACGTCTAATGAAGAGGGTTGGTCCAAAGGCATCATCATCATCATCTCCCGGAGGAATAGGCCGCTCCGTGGAGAGATTGATTCCCTGGTGGACAGTAGATTCTGGAAATTCGAGGAAATCGAGAAATCACCACGTGCTTCAATTAAAATTCTTTGTCCGGACTCCGGATCACCACGCCTGCACCCCCTTATGAGCTACGGGGTCGTTTGGATTGAGACTTATGAGGGTTCGTAGAGAGAGGCTATGGGTTGTAAGTTTAATCCATGTGTGGCTAAGAGAGAGATTATCGGTGTCGTTTGGTAAATTAAAATAAAAGAATTATGAAAATTTATAGATGATTGAGATAACTCTTTGTAATCCTCCACCACTCCAAATTTTCTACCCCTAAATTGGAAGGTTACGAAGGGTTATCTCATTTATCTATAACTTTCGTCTTCAAAAACTTCAATAACCATTTACCTTCATAAACCTCTGTAATGTTCCTGTCCATAATCTTTCCCACCCCTCAACCCAAACAAGCCCTAAAGAGGTGTTTAGTTCAGATAGTCTTGGATTACGGGAGGAAATTGAATTACATGAAAAGCTATTATGTTACATGAAAAGTAAATTGTAAAATAAATTTATTGTGTTTGATAAAGATTTTAGGATTACAAAGAAAATAGAAAAAATATAACATTATAATGATCAATATTACAAAAATGCCCAGCCTCCCGTAGGGTGTTTGCGCAGCACAATGCTTTGAGGTGAGTCCCACCGTGGGGTTTTTGTCATTTTAGAGGTAATAGACCTTTTTAATTTGCAAGAACTTTACAATAAAAATTCCCGGACCTGACAAAGAGCTTGAGGTCCGGGAAACCCAAATGATAAAATATTTTGTATTCAAATAATATAATTTATGATGTAAAATAATTATTTTCTATAGAAAGTTCATGGATTACATTCAACCAATCGGGTCCTAAGGGAAAATCGAGCCTGCAATCTTGTAAACTGTGGTTGGAAGTGAAAGAATTTTGATCCGTTCACGTGAACCAATCGAGCTCGGCCGAGTCCAGATCTGGGTCGGATCGCTGTCGCCTTTTTACGTGTGCAATGGTGGGTGGACAAGTCCCACACTCACTAACCACGTAGTGGCCCGAGAATTATGCATCCATGATGGAGGTCATGGAAAGAATTAATCCACAGGTGTAAGATAGAGCAAGGATATTTACAAGCAGTTCAACGCGTAGAAGTAGACCGGAAACCATTTCCGAATGTTGAATTTGTGATGTTGTGAGCGGATCGTTGGCGAAGTAGGCGACCGTGTCTAGAGAAGACCATCGGATTTGCGGGTTTACAAGAGATTTCCGTAGTCAGATACTCATATTTATAGTATTAATAGCTGACCTTATAAGAGACTATGCCCATTTTCACCTAAGAGCTTGAGTTATCAAGTGATATTATTCGGTTATCTTATAAATTCATTATTCTTTCTCATTTTATTTAACATGGAACCTAACACCGAACTTTGCCAACTTTGCTCTACATGATGATACGAGAATACGTTACCAATGCGCAAAATTCGAGCACTTCTGTCCACTTGAAATAGCCGTGGAGCTGTAATTGAGATGTTGACAACACGAGAGAGAGAGAAAGAGAGAGAGCCGTGTGAGACCACTGTGTCGACATTTTTACCACGCTGTCTGTCTCTCACGGGACGCTGTCCCCGTGGTCTCTGCCGAGTCGAGGCTTCAGTGGCAGGGACAGGGAGGACTGGACTGAAAGAAAGAAAATCTGTGGAGGAGCGAACAGGACCACCTCGGCCGGACCATCTCCTTTTCCGCGCATCATCTTCTTCTCCTCCTCCTCCTCCTTTTTTCTTTTAACATTCATTATTCATGACCTGCATGCCATTCGTACGCATAGTGTCTCTTGGTAGTGCGAAGGTGTGGTTTTGAAATTTATTTCAACCAAAGCTCGGCCATTCTTATACGATCAGCATCCTCGTAACAAGCAAAAAAAGGGGTCGAGGTTGTCGGGGATTGCGATTGCACGGCACGGACGATGTTCCGATCTGACCATTGCACGTAAAAGCCACCGGGACTAGTGAAGGAGTGACCCAGAAAAAAAGTGGCCTACTTTCTTTATGTAAAGGGGCTTATGGTGGAAGTTAGCTCTCCATTCGCCCCCAGTACAGTGGAGCACTTTTGCTTTTCCTAGCCCATGGCTCCGTGTAAAGGAATTCGCACGATCTGGAACGATCACGACAACAGCTCAAGTTCCCAGGTCCCTCTTGACATCCGGGGCCGATCCCGGTTGCGATGTTTCTAGGGTGGGAGCTTCACTGCACCCAGATTTTCGTGTATCAAACGTGGCTCGTAGCTTCAAATGCGTTCGACAAGGTCGACCTGAACAGGACTGTCAAAAGACAGAGAGAACGGTTGTCGGGCTGGGCCTGAACAAGAGGTTGGCTGGAGAAATGGCCGAGACCCAACTTCGGCTAAGCCCAACGCTGCCTGGATTCTCTCTTGTTTCAATTTGGCACGATCGAACAAAGATTCAAGGCAGCAGCAGAACACCGGATGTTATGCAGAAGCAGGAAGACATCGTACACAGCGACGGAGCCGTGCTCGACATATATTACATCGTACACTGACCGGAACAAGTAGACACATAGCATCGTCGTTACCCGATACAACATTACTCAGGAGACAGTTCAACATGTAATATTATTCAACGAGTTTAGTTGACAGGACAGACCAAAACGGGAGTGTGGGCGACCCCCTCCAAGCAGAACCTTTCCCTTGTACATTTAAAAGAGATTAGTAAGCCCTCCCCTTAAAATAATTCTGGTTTCGAGTTTTGTAAATGTAAAAAATTCACATCTCTCCCGTCCTCGGGCTAACGAGTTTAACACGCCAAGAGCTCCACACTCGGATTTGGCGTGGTGTGAGTTCACGATCAACCCCGCTCTGATACTATGTAAAATTTTCACCTAGACTCACAAGTGTCTCGATCATGTTTCTATCTAAAAGTCTAAACTGTTAGGCTGGTTGTACTCGCTTCTCCTATAAATTCAAGTTTCTTCTTCGATTTAGTCGTTGTGGAATTTAACTCTCAATATTAATTTAATTGCTTACTACAAAACAAGTTGTAATCCCTTTTTTTAACCGTTAGTGCTCTTGATTGCAAGATAATACATAGATCGATGGGACCTCGCATCAAGTCAAAGTGAAAATTCGTGGAAATCAAACCGAACCTGAGAGGAAGAAGCACAGAAGATAAAAGGCCTTCAAAGTTCAAACACCACGAGTTAAATATGAAAATTTTTTCGAGTGGGAAAACTTTTTATGTTTAGGATAGCCTTAGCTCTGACTATATTTGAATATAAATAGTAAATGTTTATTAAATTTTTAAATATCGAATTTTATAGATATCCAAAAATAATAAGGAGGCCAGAGTCTAAGATGTATTAAATTTAATAAGTGAATATTATACCATCCAGTGATCTTGATCCGTTAGGATGATTCGATTTATTTTTTGAAAAATAAGGGTTTGGATTAATTTATTAATAATGATGTGTACATCTAAAAGTCTATAACCCAAAAACTAAGTGCAAAGATTGTAATTTCCAAAAAAGAGACAAGAGAGAGAGTTTGTATATTTTAATTGTTCAACAGTTTAATAATTAAATTAAACTAAATTTAATAATTTATCATCATCAATTACACAGATTAAAAAATTTAATAATTTATAATTATTTTTTCGATACATGGAATGCCCAGTGTTAGGATTCCCTGCAGGAGAGGACTTCAGACTTCAAGATTCAATGGACAAACGCGGAGGCGTTCAAATAACATATTTCAATGGACTTTCCCTGTCGCGCTGTCTTGTCTCTGTGTTTTCATTCGTTGTTTTAGCGTTTTTGACTTGACAATTTTAAATGTCGAAAATTAAATAAAACACAGCCAAGAAAAAAGGGCAAAAAATTAAAAAAGGAAGCACAGTGGGATTCAGCCATGGCTTTCGTGGAAGGAAAAGGCAGAATTTTTCACTGATTGAATCGCGAAAAATTATTTTCCCCCCAAAAAAATCTTTACTTTGTGCTGCTGAAACCGAAGTTCTCACGAACAACAGCAGAACCTGCTAGCTAATTTACGAGAAGGGGAGCCTGATTGAGAGTTCTGAGCAAAGCTCCAGCATTTTTTCTCCGTAGGTGACAATCTCTGTCCTTTTCATCATCTGGGTTTTTCTCCCTTTTTCTTGCCACTTCACTTCAAGCTCCTCCGATGCACGTGGCTCGACGTTGGGCTGTGATTCATGCTGTTCTTAGGAATGCAATGGTTGAAGGTCGATTTGTGTCTTATCTTTCTGTTTTCGGTTATTTTGAATCTGACGTTAGTGAACATTTGTCTATCGGGTGAGTTTTCGACTCTTGGGGTTTTTGCAGTTGGGTCAAAAGCTGGAAACTTTGTGCTTCAATATATGAAGGCATAGATCAGTTCGAGGGATTCTGGAAGCTGATCGAGATCGCTATCTTAGGGCTTGTGCTCTGACTACTGCTTGTGCAAATGGGTACAGTTTGATGCAGTAAACCAGCATTGAGCTGCTCTCTAAGGTTAAGATTTTTTATTTTATTCGGAGCCTGTATTTTCTCAAATTGGGTTGGGAGAAGAAAGCTCCCTGATGGAATCCTAACTACATTTTGTTGGTTCTCTTCTGAAATTTCTGGAATTAGCGTTTGCAGTTTAAGGGAGGTGGAGCATCCTTAATTTATGAAGTATGATCAAGCAGATACTCAGCAAGCTTCCTCGTAAATCCTCAAAGTCGAGCGAGAGTCAAGAGCATGGCAGAAACTCTAATCCGTACTTTGACTCTTCTACTAACGTAAGAAGTGGTGAATTAGGAGTCAGTAATTCGGGGAGCCTCTCCTCAAATACAGCTTCTAATCATGCTTCAGATAACGGATTTAATCAGGGAGGCAAGGTCCCAAGAGGTGCTAACTCAAAGTTTAATGGGGCTTTGGTGTATTCTACTTATGAAGCTTTGCCTGGGTTCAAAGATGTGCCTAGTTCTGAAAAGCAGAACTTATTCATCAGAAAGCTGAGCATGTGTTCTGTTATCTTTGACTTCACTGATCCGACAAAGAACCTTAGGGAGAAGGAGATCAAGAGACAGACATTATCTGAGCTTGTTGATTATGTGACTTCTGCTAATGGAAAGTTGACAGAAACCATAGTGCAAGAGGTCATAAAGATGGTGTCAGCCAATTTATTTCGTGCATTCACGCCCCAACCACGTGAAAACAAAGCCATAGAAGCCTTTGACTTGGAAGAAGAGGAGCCCTCCATGGACCCTGCGTGGCCCCATTTGCAACTTGTGTACGAGTTCTTCTTGAGGTTTGTTGCATCCTCGGAGACCGATGCCAAACTCGTGAAGAAGTACATTGATCACTCTTTTATCCTCAAGTTGCTAGACTTATTTGACTCAGAAGATCACCGAGAAAGGGATTACTTGAAGACAATTCTCCACCGTATTTATGGCAAATTCATGGTGCACCGCCCATTCATTCGAAGAGCCATAAACAACATTTTCTACTGTTTTATCTTCGAGATGGAGAAGTACAATGGGATAGCTGAGCTTCTTGAAATCCTGGGCAGTATTATTAATGGGTTTGCTTTGCCGTTGAAGGAAGAGCATAAGCTGTTCCTCGTCCGAGCTTTGATTCCTTTGCACAAACCCAAGTGCTTGGCTATGTACCACCAGCAGTTAGCATATTGCATCACACAGTTCGTGGAGAAAGATTGCAAGCTTGCTGATACTGTCATCAGAGGATTGCTGAAATACTGGCCCGTCACAAACAGTTCTAAGGAAGTAATGTTCTTAAGTGAATTGGAGGAAATTTTAGAAGCAACTCAGCCTCCAGAATTCCAACGATGCATGGTGCCGTTGTTTCGCCAAATCGCTTATTGTTTGAGCAGCTCACATTTTCAGGTACTTATCTGCTGTAGCCATTTACTCATCATCTAATTATAAGTACCTGTAGTCATGTTGTAGTATGCAATTTGAATCTGCTTCAGTTTTGTTGCTTTATTTGGCGCTTTTTTAATCCTAAGTACTTCAAACTCTATCTGTGATCCTCAATCATTTAATGGGGGCACAGCTTACCTTTGCAATTCTGTAGGACTTGAATACTATAACTTCTGACAATAACTTATTTAGTTGTTTCTCACATTCTTGAAGATGCTTGCACTCATTTAACAGCTTTGCGATACTTGAAATAAATTTTCACAGTTAGTGGAAATAATCATTGGTCAAATTTCTTACATTTTTCTGCTGTGGATATCGGTTTAAAAAGTTGTCAAGCACTTCAGCTTGTAGATTCTATCTCTCTCGGGACATGGTAAGATGAAATTCTTCTACTTGTCCAGGCAAAAGTTTGTCTAGTAGATTCCTGAGTTGCTTAACTACGTGCATTGGAAAGAGTGAGTAATTTTTATTTTGCTCTGAAATTTGTATCTCTGGTTTTTGGGGAATTCACTTCTATTCTTTTTTATTTCACTTCCTTGCCCATTCAAGTGATGCATGTGTTTCATTTATTAAGGCTACACCATGCTTAGTACTATCTAATATGGATCAGTTCAACATTAAATGGTAATTGCTGTGGAGTTTTATGTGTGGGACATCTAAGCATCAACTTATAGGTTTCCGGGTTTTGTTACTAGCCAGGTCATTTTTGGAGCTAATGCAACTAGGGCAAGTTGAATACATTATATTGTGAGGAAATCTGTGCCTCTGGCAGTTGATTACTCGGGCTTTATGGAAAGTGTTCTGTATTTAAGACCGTTTGTCGCCTTTTGTTATTCAAATTGAGGGGATCACAGTAATTGTGTAAATTTATTTAATGGTTAATCACGTTCCACTTGGTGTTGCATATCCTAATGGGATCTTGTCCCGGATCATAAATTTAACTCTATTCGACTGGTTCTTTCTAGGTGGCAGAGAGGGCTCTCTTTTTTTGGAACAATGACCATATTGACAACCTAATCCGACAGAATTGTAAAGTCATATTGCCAATCATCTTCCCCGCACTTGAGAAAAATGCCAGAAACCACTGGAACCAAGCTGTCCACAGCTTGACTCTAAATGTGCGGAAGATCTTCTACGACCTTGACCCTGATCTATTCAAGGAATGCTTGCCCAAATTTGAGGAGGATGAAGCCAAGGAAGACGAGATCAGAGCAAGACGTGAAGCTACATGGAGACGTTTGGAGGATGAAGCTGCCAAGAAGACAACGAGCAATGCAGCTGTGCTTGTCCCTGCTCCGAACTTGTCTTTGCGGACCTCTTCAGGTTAGTGAACTGGTAGTTTGAAGTGGGCTTTGATATTTTATTGGATGTGGTTTATCAGATTAGACACAAGCATGGTTCAGAGGGTTCAATGCTCTTAGGACCGAAATGTATATTGGCTTAGGGAAAGAGCTGTGCGATTTGAAAATATTACAGGAAATCGATCTGTGTTTTGGTAAATTCTAGATGGTGTTTGCACCTAAAGAAATATGAACTCATGTTAGTATTGGCTCATTATTTGAAAATTCCTTTTGCAAAATTATTTACTTTGCTAACTATATTGGTGCTGAACATGTTGAAATTTCATGGAGTAAATGTTGGTGCTGAATCGGCTGGTATTGCTGAAGTGATGATAAACCTGTCTGTGGATTCCACTTCCTTTTCTCTTTCTTCTGTTCCGGTTTTCACGTCCAGTACTGCTAATATTGCATGTAGGATGTATGAATGTTGGTTACAGCAATCAAAAACTCTTCCTTGGAGTTGATTATTGGTGCGAGATTTGGAATTTCTTCCATCAGCTTGTTGAAACGAAATCCAGAACCTTGGGGTGAATTCCAACTATGATCTGGTCTGGCCATTGTTAACCAGGCTTCCACTCCATCCCCCAACTTTTTATCCATTAACATGACAACAATTCTTGATGGGCACGTTAGTTATGTAAACCCACTCCAGCATCCCCGAACCAGAGATCTGTCTCATAGAACAGGCAATTAGCCCAGATGCTAAATTTATCGAACTCCAACACTCTGCTACCCACCAAATCTGGCATTCGTCTACTTGTTTTTCCTGCCTCCCGTAATATTCCACTGTCTCCTTGTAGCTCTTTTAAATATCCTGCATCAAGCTTTCTGATTGAGCTCTTGAGCAGCTCCACTAAGTTATACAACTCTCCTCTGTTGCCTTCTTATTCAGCCATATTCCGTGGCAAAATTGCCTGTTGCCAGAGGTTTCTGAAAGTTCCAGCAGGCAATGGCAGCTTTGTTCTCTGGTTTAGGTTCACTAGTTTAGTTAAAACGTCTACCTTCTTGTTGTCTTCTTATGGCCAAGGGAGTCTTTCACAGTTGGGTGCCATGGCCTTAGTCTGGGATGTACTGGGAACACCTGCTTGTGATCTCAACAAATCCAACATTTTGCTCTGCAAGACAAGATTCTTTGTTACCATATTCTCCTCAACGGTAACTCCTTCAGGCATCTTGATATCTATATCTGTAGATGAGAAGAGCGTGAGGTTGTTTGGACAACCACCTTTTGCGACACATCCCAGTACTGATGTTCCCACTGATCAAGACATTTACTTGAACCGCGGTAACACGAAGTTCCTCATTTTCAGGTCTTACTTTGTAAGGATTGAGCTGTAGAAGCTTAGGCATAGCATTCATGTTGGGTTTAGTTCAGATCTCAGGGAGTGGATGGTTTGTTTGGTTGTCTCTTTGGTTATTATTGCCCGAGGAGATGATCTTTCGGACAGTTTGCAGTTTCCAGAACTGCAAAAACAAGGTCATGTCTGAAGCAAATCTCAGACGGACTATCGAATGCTGTCATGATTAGTAGTTTTCAGACCCGGTTGATATTGCATCCAAGTCCTCTCATTTGTTCCAGTAGAGCTGTTCTTGAAACCGAAAGATGGTAGAAAACGAGCCTGAGATCAAGGAAGCGAGCTATAGCTGAAGTTGGCGTTGGATTCTTGTCAATCGGTGAACTTGTTTACCTAGTGCATTAGTCAATGGACTGATGCAAATTCTCCCGTCGCATCGATGAATTTATATGTGCAAAATCAAGATGTTGCTTAGTACGCACGTCAATATAGAGAGACAAAACTGCGAATATTCGAATCGAGAAATTCTTGCCTGATCTCTGTGCACCAAGTCAGATATGCACTGACCCAATAACTCAGCGACACGTGCAAAATGCCATTCATTATTTGCAAAACACTCCTACTTGTTATCATATTTTCAAGAACAGGTCCTCCTTTCTCTCCGCTCTTTTGTTCTTCCACAGAGTCTCCATTGCACAGGCACCCCAACCGCCGACGCCGAGCTCGTCGACAACATATTGGACACCACGATTTGTCCGTCGAGCTCGTCGTGTTCATCCGAGTCGATCTCCACAATTTGTCCGTCACTCCACTCTTCAATCTCAATCCCCGGAATTCACCTCTTGCAAGTGTCTTCTCCCCCTCTCGTCAAGACTCCGAAGCTGCTCCGTCACTACCGACTTCCCTCTTGTCGCCCCTCCCCTTTCACTCTATCTCACATCGTCACTGCCGGCTTCCCTTCGCGTCGCCTCTCACCTTTAACCGTCTCTCACTCTCTGATCACGACGACGCTGAAATTGTGATCATCTTCATCACTGTAAAACAGAGATCGAAGATGAACAGCCATTAACCAAGGGCAGAGGAGGAACAGAAGAGAGAGATTAGATAAATAAAGAGAGAGCTATGGGGGTGGAGCCGAATGTTAAGGTGAGAAAATTGAGGGACTTCTTAAAAATATTTAGCGGGACCTCTTTTACACGTTTCGCCCATTTATTGGGTCAGCGCACATGTGCACAGGGATCAGGCAAGAATTTCGCATTTCATTGTATATTGTAAAGCCATCTTGCCCTAATATACAATTACCATTAGATTAAGATATACATATATCACGCACATTTGGACAGTTCTCATGTAGGGATGCCGGCACTACGCCCCAAGATGTGAACTTGAAATATTTAATCGGGTTTATGATCTAATCAATGTTGAAAAAACCAAACCGGACAATACGTGCGATCATCAAAGGGCGACTGTGATGAAATAAATGTTATTTGACGAAAAATGGCAAATAAACAAGTCTGATAGTGTCCATTAAGATCGGTCCTAGAGCTTGCTGCAGAGGGACAACATACTTCAGCCATGGAGATGAAGGTAGAGATCATCTCTAGAGAAACTGTCCGACCATCCTCTCCCACCCCCGACCACCTTAAATCCTTCAAGCTTTCGGTTTTCGATCAGTTCTCACCTGCGGTCTACACCCCCATTGTGCTCTACTATGCCAACACCCATCCCGGGTCTGAAGTGACGGTATCCCACCGGCTGAAGTCGTCGCTCTCCGACACCCTGACTCATTTCTGTCCATTTGCGGGGAGGATCAGGGACAACATATGCATCGACTGTGATGACTATGGGGTCGAGTTCCTGGAAGCCCGGGTCTCCAATGGCACCGGCCTCACGGATGTCTTGGCACAGCCTGAGCCAGATGCTCTGGTACGTTTCCTTCCTATTGGCCTTGTGTCCCCGGAAGCGTACAGCGGCTGTCTCTTGCTGGTCCAGGTCAACTTCTTCGAGACTGGAGGCTTGGCCATCGGAATCTGCATATCCCACAAGCTGGGTGACGCTGCCACCTTGAGCACGTTCATTAAAAGCTGGGCTTGTTCAGCCTGTGACGGAACTGTAGAGTTAGCGCGCCCGGATTTTACTGCCTCATCTGTTTTTCCTCCGTCTGAGATGTTTATGATGCCTCATCCCTACGAGGCACCGAAGCAAAAGTTTAGGACAAGGAGGTAGAGCTCGTGAAATTCTGTAGAATTCCGAAAGATTGTAGTCACTGGTTGAGTAGTTGACGTTTCCATAACCCACTTATTCATAGGTACGTATTCGATGCCCGGAGGATATCTGCTCTGAAGGTTAAGTCTGCCAGTGAGACCACTCCTTGGCCAACAAGGATCGAAGCAGTTTGCGCTCTGCTATGGAAATGCAAGATGAATGCGTTGAAGTCGAACACGGAGCCCTCGAAATCCTCTGTCCTCGCCCAAACTGTGAATCTTCGCAAGCGCATCAAGCCATCACTGCCGGAAGATTCGGTTGGGAATCTTCTGGGGTTCTACACGGCAAGAGTGGATGGTACATATGAGGGAGACCTTCCTAGCTTGGTAACCGGAATGAGGAAGAGCATGGAAGAATACACCCGAGACTATGCCCAGAAGCTCCGTGGACCAGATGGGTTCTCGATGATTTGTAGAGCTACCATGGAGGGAGGGGAGTTGGTGAAGGAAGACGGTTTCAACTTGTTCATATTCACAAGCTGGTGTAGGCTCGGACTGTATGATGCTGATTTCGGGTGGGGAAAGCCTGACTGGACCGGCAGTTGCCATAAGGTGTTCAAGAACACGACATTGTTGATGGACACGAAGGACGGGGAAGGGATAGAGGCATGGGTGACCCTGGAAGAAGAGGACATGAAATTATTCGAACACGATCAAGAGCTTCTTTCATTTGCCTCTCCAAACCCAAATGTACTTATCAGCAACAATTGACAGTGACAGAGACACTTACCGAATCATGTTGCTCTGCAGTAAAGTTGAAGGCATCAAACAGATGAATGTTTCTCTTTGAATCCAATACCATCTCAGAATGTAATTTTGCTTTCCTACAGATTGGGTTTGTATCATCAGCAAGCCAAAAATCTAAGAGACCTCTTTTCTTTCAAAACAAGTGCATCCTGTTGTTACAGATTGCAATATACAGATGCCACGTCTCCCTACCAGTTAGGGTGTGAAAAGGCTGTTCATTCAATCAAACAGCCGAGCAAGCCTCTTTAGAAGAGTTCTCGAAATTCATCATGGAAGACTTAACCGTTCCGGGCTTTCCAAACAGAGGTCCTCCAAAACCTGGACCTATGGTATGGAATATCCTTGTACATGGTGCTTGATTTTGCACCATGCCACTATCACAGATACAATCGTGAATGGTCTTTTGACGATGCTCCTGTCTTGAGGTGAAATGGCAAGCTTTGAACAGCAAAAGATACGACCAGCCTCTCCGACGATCAGCTCTGCTACTTTTCCTGTCATAGATCAACGGGGCCACTGTCTTTTCTTAAAATATTAGAATCCTCTACTTCTCAACAAACACTAGAGGAGACGAAATCTTTCGTGCAGTGAACTGCCAATGCCATAAACACTTTGTTTGATATGGAAAAGTACAAACCAGATGGCGTGTCAGTCTGGAGTTCTTTCATTTGCACTCGAGGCCTGTGCAACTACAAGTAGACCTTGGGTTGTTTTTTTTGCTGAAATCAAACAGGACAGTTTCAATGCCATAGAGATGGACAATCTAAGAGTAAAGTACGTTCTTGTCTTGCGGTGAGATGGCAAGCTTTGAACAGCAAAAAGATCCGTCCACTCTCTCCGACATCCAGCTCGGCTGCTTCACCTGTCACAGATTAATGGGCCACTATCATTTTCTTAAAATATTAGAATCCTCTACTTCTCAACAAACACTAGAGGAGATGAAATCTTTCATGCACTGAAAGATTCACTGCCAATGCGATAAACACTCTTTTGCTGGAAAAGCACAATCCATATGATGCATCGCTGTGGAGTTCTTTCATTTGAACTCAAGGCCTGTCTGGGTTGTTTTTCACTGGAATCAAACAGGACAGTTTCAAAGAGATGGACAACCTACAGAGATAAGTTTGGTATAGATTTAATGGCCTAATCATCTACAGAGTTAAGTTTGGTATAGATCTAATGCCTTAAAGAATGAGATTTAATGGCCTAATAATCTACAGAGTTAAGTTTGGTATAGATTTAATGCCTTAAAGATGCAGAATCTAAGAGTTGATTTTGGCATAGATTTGATGGCCTAAAACTTGAAAAGTTAAGTTTGGCAAGGAGAAATGAATCGAAGCTTCGTCCCTTGTTTCATCACATCAACAACATATGAGTAACGATACAAACTTTCTTCCGGTAACCGATAGGAATACGAGAAATTCTTAGGTGATTCTATCTCGCCATATGGCATATGGAGGCAGCAATCTAACGAGCGAGTACACAGATGCACCACCCGAGCATTTGTCACAATTTTTTTGGGCGAATTCCGATTCATTAACCATGAAAGTATACACAAGATGTACACAATTCATAGTGACTGCGGAGGATGGCTATTTGAACTCAACTGGATTAAAAATACCACAAAGGGAAAGATTGGCGACCCATTTTGCTCCGTTTGTCTTAGAATGCTTATATTTATTTCATTTGGAAGGCTTTGAATGATGTAATTTTTTAAACAGCTTCCTTTTTCGAAGAGAGAGTTCTAGTTGGTATTAAGTTTCCAGTTAAGTGTCAATTGTTAGGTATCAAGAATCTTGATCATAGAGTCAGAAAAGATGAGTATAGAAGATTACTTAGGAATTGGGTAATAGCCCAATAATCAATGTATTTGTTCTTTGTTCATCTATTTTTCTTTTTATCCTTTTTGATGTAAATGCTTTTGAACTCGGGTTATGAGCTCCACACATTTTGTATAGCTTTTGCAATTTTGATAGTGAACAAAGCATCACTAACTTTATCCAAAAAAAATCAAAGTATTCTCACTCCGTCACTGTGAGTAGGACCTTTTCGAAGGAATGCGTTTGTTAATTTATTAAGATAAGGCTAAAAGAAAGGAGAAGGGGGAAGGTACCGTGCATGGCGGTCCATGTGTTGCAAGTCAGTGTTGGGTGAGACGGTCTTTCTTGTGCGTCTTTTTCAATGTTGAAGTGTGAGCTAAATTGTTGACTTTGCCGAAGCTCCGTAGACCTTAAGACGACTTTGCGTTTATTTAAATAAAGCGATTCTTGAATCGATACCAAAACCAGTTGAGTGGATGAGAGGAGGGAGGAAATGGAGGTGAAGGTTCAGATTGTCAAGAGAGAAACGATTAAACCATCTTCCCCTACCCCGAGAGATCTCAGAAGCTTCAAGCTCTCTCTCTTCGATCAGGTCTCCCCGGCTCTTTACACTCCACTGCTCCTTTTCTACACTGATCATCAAGGGGAGCTTGCTCCCGAAGAGAAGTGTGGGAGGCTCAAGTTGTCCCTGTCCCGAACTCTCTGCCACTTTTACCCCCTTGCAGGAAGGATCAGAGAAAACTTGTCGATTGAATGCACCGACCAGGGGGCTGAGTTCATAGAGTCCAAGGTCAGCTGTTGCCTGTCTGACATACTTATACAACCTAATCCGATGGCCCTGGAGAAGCTCCTTCCAGTTGCTATCCTCTCTGCAGATGCTCGAGATGGGCCACTGCTTCAAGTGCAGGTGAACTTCTTCAGCTGCGGGGGGCTGGTGATCGGCTTATGCATGTCACACAAGCTAGCTGACGCAGCCACTCTGAGCACTTTCATTAATGCCTGGGCGGGGGAATCAAGGGGGTCGAGCAACCTCGTGCTTCCAGAATTTTGTCTCTCGTCAATATTTCCGCCAGCTGACTATCTCAGTGCCCTCCCCACCTTGGAGATGCCGAGGAGTCGATGCATCTTGAGGCGGTTCGTGGTTGGATCCTCAAGGATCGAAGCCCTCAGGACCCGAGCTACCAGCAATGACATGCCACGGCCAACCGCAGTGGAAGCAGTGACGGCCCTTGTATGGAAATCCGCTGCCACCGCTTCACGGAAGAACTCTAACCTCAGGTCAGGGCCGAAAACTACAGTGCTGTGCCAAGCCGTGAACTTGCGGAAACGGGTTGACCCGCCACTGCCTGAAAACTCCGTAGGGAACATGGTGTGTC
Source organism: Lagerstroemia speciosa (assembly GCA_037672795.1). Classification (NCBI taxonomy): domain Eukaryota; kingdom Viridiplantae; phylum Streptophyta; class Magnoliopsida; order Myrtales; family Lythraceae; genus Lagerstroemia; species Lagerstroemia speciosa. The sequence goes on from CM075299.1 coordinate 2,291,825, forward strand.
TCTTCATGGTACAATCGGAGGAGACTGAGCTGAAGCTACCAGAACTGGCGTGTCATCTGCGGAAGGGGATCCGAGAGTATCAGAGGCATTACGTCGAACACCTACTAGGCGAACGCGGGGTCCCCGCGACACTGCAAGCGGCGAAAGATTTCGGGGCGGCGCTGGTGAACGAGTGGGTAGACCACTACAGTTGCAGCAGCTGGTGCAAGTTCCCACTGTACACGGCGGATTTCGGGTGGGGCGAGCCCATCTGGGCGAGCGTAGCGGGTGGTGGTGAGTTCAAGAACAGCTTCCTGCTGATAAACACCCCCGACGGGGAGGGGATCGAGGTCCGGCTGAGCCTGTCCGAGGCGGACATGGACCTGGTCGAGCGGGATGAAGAGCTGCTCGAATTCGCCTCTCTCAATCCAAGTATCCTGCAATGAATCACGTGAGGCAGCATGACCCTCAAACTAGCAAATAACGAAAGTCAATTGACTTGTAATTTGACTTTCTCTTCGTTGACTGGAGTTTCGGGTTTGACCCCTATGAATAATGTGTGAGACTGTACGTGCTTCAAACTGCAAAGTACCAAGCATAGCGTTTCAAAGTTATTTGACATCTTTTTTTTTTAAATAAAAATTCGGATTTTATCCTTCACTGGATTATTCATAATCGTGAATTTAGTATTATAAATGGAGAAATTCATAATTGTGAGAATTTTATCTCTTATTAGACTACCCGATTAAAATTTGAATTATCTAGAATTTTTCAGGCTTTCTAGGTAGTGGATGGAAGAATTATCATACGTGCCAAAGTTTACGTACAGATCTACGTGACAGGGGCCTGATGGTAAGAAAAATATGAAATATTATTCTCATTCAAGTTCAGATTCTTTTGGGATTAGCTTACACTTTTGGATTTATTCTGTCATGTAAGGATTAATCGAACCGAGATTCAAATATCCGCGATATTTAAAAAAGAAAAAAAGTAGGCGATAGAGATACTACTGGTGATGGATGGATCTAAGGAGACGACACCCCCTAATGTCTGCCTTTGTTTGAGGCAGCTTCATCGGATCTATGTCACCAATTATCCCTCCTCGAAGTCTGTCTTCACATCTCACTAATTTCTGGTACATTTTGGGAACAAACACTGCCCATATAAATTAATCGAATTGCTTCCGACTTTAGCAACAATTTCCTCCACTTCGCTTTAATTACATTTATTTATTGATGTATTTTATGGGAAGATTTAATGTAAGATGATTCCGAGAGAAGAAAAATCATGATTCTCATAGATCTTTGCCCTAATTTCCATAATCATGTATTCATGTTTCCCTGCGTTAAGTCATCTAAAAATTGCTTTTGACTGTGTCAGTGGGAGGGTATCGTGGGTGGATAACAGGTACATCACGTGATAATGCTAACGTTATGTTACAGATCGATAAGATTCAATCATTTCAAGACCTTTTCAAATAAAGCCCTAAAAATAAAAAAATAATATTAAAAATAATTAAATCCTATTAATTTATAATATCATATTAATATTAACATGTAATATATCTGCTACTATATTGAATCCTATTACTCTCTTGTAGTAGTTCATCATCGACTTGATATTTTCGATTAATATCCCACCAAAAAAAATAGTATTATTGCATAAAATCAGACATCGTCTCCCTCTCTCTCGATTAACTTGTTAACAAGCTCATTTATCCGCATTACAAGTTAATAAGTGATTTCTAGCGAGAAGAAAAAGCTACACATGATGTGTATATCGCGTGATATATGTTACAAATAAATGAATATCTAATGTATCAGAAAAAAATTAAAAATATCTTCTACATTGTAGGTGTCATGCCGATGTGTCGAACCTATATTAACAATATGGAAGCACTTGGGATTTATTTTTTGTTCCCTATTTTAGTTTCTTACACTGTCCATTAACATATGAAATTTAACTTTCAATATCCATTGCATCAGCAAAAATGAATGTTCAACTGTCTGTTCTTTGTCTATTATCAATTTCTTTCTCTCATTTCACATAGACTTTTCTCCGATTGCCTCATCACCTGATTTATTATATAAAATCGTGCTATTTTCTTAAATTCTTAAATTCATATCTGATTTTTATCAAAAAATTCATATCTGATTTTTATCAAAAAATTCATATTTAATTTATCAAAAAATTATACTGTTTGAACATTAATTACAATGAGAACTTTTATTTAATCATTTATTTATTCACTTTGTTTCATCAATTTTGTGAAACAACAAAATTCACATATGATACGAGTTGACGTCTAGTATTTATTAATGTATGACACACACACATATATATATATATATATCATAATATATTTGTGGTATAGAAAACTTTCCCAGGTGGGAGAGATCATGGAACCGCTTAAAAATCTATTCTTAAATATAACCTTAAAAGCATTACATGGGCAACCATATGAAAGCCTTCTCATCCTGCTTCAGGTGTCGCGCATGAGACAAAGAAAAACAGCCGAAGACACTGGCCAGGGAGAGCACAGACGAAGACGATGGCTGTTTGTGAATTTAAGGTGGAGGTTGTCTCCAGCGAGACCATCAAGCCATCCTCTCCTACGCCCGACGACCTCAAGACTGCCTTCGCCATCTCGCTGTTCGACCAAATCTCGCCTGCCATTTACACGGCCGTCCTCCTCTTCTATCCTGGAGAAGGCAGCGGCGGTGAGGATGCCCGCACAGAGGAGCTGGTCTCCGATAAATCCCGGACACTGAGGTCGTCTCTGTCTGATGTGTTGACTCGCTTTTATCCCCTTGCCGGGAGGATCAAAGACAATTTCTGGATTGACTGCAGCGACGATGGAGTTGCTTATAAGGAAGCGAGAGTCAACTGCCTCCTCAAGGACTTCCTGGAGGATCCCAAGCCGGCTGCGCTCAAGAAGCTCCTGCCGGTCGCCATGGAGTCTTCAGAAGCCGGCACTGGCTCCCTCTTGGTTGTCCAGGCGAGCTTCTTTAAGTGTGGTGGGCTTGCAGTGGGCGTTTGCATTTCCCACAAGGTAACCGATGGCGCCAGCCTAGGAGCGTTCATTAGGGCATGGGCTGGCTTGGGCCGGGACAGATCCGGTGGCGAAATTGTGGCCCCGAATTTCGCCATCTCATCCATTTTCCCGCCCCGGGAGGATCTGAAGAACCTGCCAGTGGTGTTGCTGGCCAAGGATCAGTGCACCACGAGAAGGTACGTGTTCGATCCATCCAGGATGGCAGCGCTGAGAGCCAGGGCCAGCAGCGTGTCCGTGCCCCGGCCCACCCGGGTGGAGGTGGTCTCGTCCCTGATATGGAAGTGTGCATCAAACGCGACCAGAAGGAGACTCGGTGATCCCTCACGACCGTCAGTCCTCTCCCAGGCAGTCAACATGCGCAGGGTGCTCGCGCACCCTGTGGCAGAAAACTCGATCGGGAACCTGGTTGGGGGTTTCATGGCATGGAACGAGGATCCTGAGACCGATCTGCATAGCTTGGTTGACAGTCTCAGGGCGTCGATGAGCGATTATCTGGAAAAATACCCGAAAATGCTACAAGGGGAACTGGAAAGTGTGACCAAGACGGTCTTTGAAGCCGCTGGCCAGTTCAGCAGTTTAATGAACAGCGAGGACATCGACTTCTACAACTGTAGCAGCTGGTGCAGCCTCCCATTTTACGAATCCGACTTCGGCTGGGGGAGGCCGGTCTGGGTGGGTCTTGTCGAACTCGATTTCAAGAACTCCATCGTGCTGGTTGAATCCAGAGACAAGGAAGGGGTCGAGGTCTGGTTGACCTTGAGAGAGTCGGACATGGCTGAGCTCGATCACGATCAAGAGCTGCTAGAATTCGCTTCGTTAAACCCAACCATCACTTGGTAATCATCAGTAAAGTGGTTCACGGTACGTAAATAAGTCCCCGACTTCCCGACACTCGTGTTTGATAAACTGTGTATGTATCTGTTCTATGTAATTTTTTTGGGTAAAATTCGAGACCTGTGTTAAATTATTTTGTTCGTAGGATATATGGTTATCCCACATGGCTTTGACGAACATAGATAAAAACTAAGCAGGGAACGTCACCATGGCCATTTCATATAGGAAAAGTTTGGTAACTAATTAATATATCACATAATAATACTTATGTAATGTAATAAATTAATAAAATTAATTTATTTTTAGAGTTATTTTTTTAATTTTAATTTTTATAAAAAAATATTAAAATAATTTAATTTTATTAATTTACGATGCCAAGTAAAAATTATCACCTAATATATTTATTATACAAAAGACTTTCTTTGTATACGTAGAGGGTCGCTATCTACTTATATTTTTCGATTATAGCTTTGGTCATGCGGCAAATATAATATAAGATTTTTGACCAATTTGAAAATTCACCCTTGCTTCTCTCCGAGCATTATCAAGTTTGTTGCATCTCCCAAATAAATAAGCTGGATAAAATTCCTCAAATATTATTTTTTCTCTGATTACGAGAGCAACTCCTGCCATGAATTTAAAAGGAATACGAGAAGAAGGAGAATAAAGGATTAGATGGAGTCTTACCGATAGGGGCAAAATCGTGACCTCATGGTTTTATATTAAAGGTATGATACAACTGTACTACACTTTCTTTTTCGTAGTGAAATTTTTATGAGATATATAAACTAAGTAAAATGGATGTGTGTGTATATGTATATATATCTTAGGGCCGGCTGGTCCCATCCATTGAACTTTTAAAATCAATAAGATTAACTTAATTATGCATATCAAGTATTTACATTAATGTTAGGGCAAAGGAGATTATCTTTTTAAAAAAATATATATATATTCTCGTATTTAATGTTGCATGTTCATGGACATGACACAATATGTAGAAACACGTGTCAATTTAAATACAAAAAACTAATGTATTATCGTACCCACTTCAGTTAATGAAGTATGTATACATTTTTTTCAAAAAAAGGTAAAATATTATTGTTTAAAAGCAAAAAAAAAAACAAAGAGGTAAATGAATCTAAAAAGGATTGGGGAATATGTAATTAAAGGGGTGTGAGAATCTCGCTAATAAGAAGTAAATTCCGTATTTTTCGATTTCAGTTTGAGAATAATATCCCAATACACACGGGATGAAATTGTGGAATATATTAGTTCTAGAATATTACCCATAAAACAAAACAAAAAAAAAAAGGAAAAGAACACTGGTTCTGTCAGCTTAAGATCACTGGTTCGAAAAATAGAAAATGGCGGAGGTAGAACGGTATTTCTATCACTAATGTAATTTTGTTCATTTATCAATTGTCAATGAACAGATGGACTTTTCTCGACTTCTCGTAAACATATCAGACATGCTGAATAATGAATACAAAATATTAGTCCTATCATGGCAAGAGCACTGAACATTTAGCATATACGTAGTTCACAAAAATCGGTATTCTCCAAGTTCAGACAAAAAAAAATGCACTTCTAATAGATATTCTAATACAAATTCATAGAAAGGATTCGAACATGAATTTTGGATTCACCAAACTGCACATGAGTGAGTTTGAAATCGCTGAATCACTGCCCTTGGACGTCAGATAAGACACTTCTGGTAAACATTTTGACATGGATCGGAGATGCATTTTCGGGTTTTACAAGACAAGATCCATGGAATTAATGGAGCGATATCAATATGATGCCACAGCCACAAAGGAACAAGACCATTAGTTACAACTCCCATTAGGTATATTACATAAAATATGACCTGACCCAACTCACTACGTCCAAAATGTGTAATTATTATTTTATGTATAGGCAATTCTAACAGCTGCTAGCCTTGTCTCTCTCTTGTTTCCATCATTCCATTTTTTAATTGTGATTAAACAATGTTAATCCTGCACAAGTATGGGTTGGTTCAAGTGGTAAGTCACTCGTTTTCCTTAAGTAAATGTCTCAGGTTCGGATTTTTATAAATATAAAAAACTCGTGCTGTGAGAATTTTACCCTTTAATGAGCCGGTTAAGTTCTAATTGGACTAATCAATAGTTTAAAGTATTTATGGATAATTGTGTGGATGTAAAAAAGTAATGGGAATCCCGTAATTGGTCTCCAATTTGATTATGTCACGTTGATTTTTTTAAGGAAAAAAATGAGCCTATCTACCTCTATCTTGCTTTTCTTTTTCAAAAATAAATCGTCGATTTTTTTTATTTTTTAAAACATAATATATGATCACATAAAGTCAACGCGTGTATATATAAAAATATAAGCACTACTTAATGGTAATCCCAATAATTTGGTAGGACTAATAATGTAATATGCCATAGGTATTAACTTTTACAGTAGCCACCAAGAGGGGTTGGGCCGAGTGGTAAGCAGCTCGGTGCCGCTTAAGGAGGTCTCGGGTTCGAGACCTCACGTACGCAGACACCCCTCTTGGGAGCCTCACCCGCCATTGCCAGGCGTGCGACCCGGGGCGACCAACGGATTAGTCAAGTATGGTTGGCTGAAAGATGTCATCTCACCGCTGGTGGGGCCTGCTTGGATACCGTGGCTGGCGACCAAAAAAAAAAAAACTTTTACAGTAGCCTAAAATGGGACGAAGAGTCCAATGCAATAGATTAACTCTTTTTTTTTCCCTATTTCTATCACTAATATCTATAAGTTCAACGGGTTCGACTAGTTCCGTTCAAGTCGGGTGGACTCACTAACGGTACCCTTTGCTTTCCACCACAGGGTAGTCATGACATCTAAGGATCAATCAACCTGAGCAATCAATTTCCACCGGGTGTTTATCAAATATCGCGATCGATGCGTAACGAGACAATTCTTTCTCAGTCGATGGCCGAAGTTGTGATTTCATGGGAGGAAATTTCGGTCCTGTGTCTTTATTGCAGCACAAGTAATGTATACGTATGCGTATACGTATGTGTGTGTATTTTATTGGGATTGGGACTCGGATGTATAATAATCAGGGAAAGCTTAGTTAATCTCGCTGGGTTGCGGGCAACTTCCTCGGATCTGTAACCCCTCAAAATTAAAATTCAACTCAGAGTCTACTCTTTCCCTCAAATTTAGTGGACCGACCCAAAGTGGATTCGCAGTAACAGACCAAAGCTCTCTGGCAATGCGTCCATTGTGGGGCTTGAAGGTGCACGAACGTGTTAATTAAAATTCATCTATGGAGAGTTAATGTCCAGTGATAGTCTTCCCGGACTTGGCCACGAGAACAATAATAATATCCTGTCCTCTTTGCCAAGCCGGTACCGATGGAGTTGCACGTATGTTCACGGAGCGCCTATCATTCAAGTTGTGTGATGTTGAGGAGTCAATCACACATCAGACAAATAAACAATTAAAACATGATTCATAAGAGTGCAGATACCACCATTCCATCAGTTTGAACTTTTGAGATGGATATAAGCCAAATCTCTTATGGGACATGTGAAAGATGTCAGTTGTTGAAGGTGGGTGTTTAAGAATACGTGTTCACAGTTTTGAGTTTATAAGAATCAGAAAGAATGAAAAAATAATCCTGTAAAGAACTGATGTCACCGTACTATTTTTGATTAATTTGGATGAACCATAGAGAAATAAATCATATGAAATACTTATATGTTTAATTTCAATTATTTTCTCATTAATTAGGGTAAATCAATATAAGTTATGGATTTGGATCCGTACATTTGCATATGTATGCATAAACGAGGGACCAGACATACATCACTTCCACTGACTCGAGCAAGCTAGGGTTTTCACTTTGAGTGTCGCATACTGTAATAAGAAGATATTCATATCAAACATTTGATAGATTTGGCAAACCTTAATGTTGTCGATCTCAGAACTAAACATTCAACCAGCTTGGACGCTTGAATTTGGAGAAACATAAGCCTGGAGCTCCTTATCCATCTCGAACCTAGCCATGTCCTCCTCCTTGAGGTTGCACCATGCCTCGATCCCATCCCCGGACTTCGTGTCCATGAACACGACCAGGTTCGTGAATGGCATGGTTGCCGACCCGACCCACACCGGCTTCCCCCACCCAAAGTCGGCCTCGTACACGGGGAACCTGCACAAGCTCGTGAAGCTGAACGTGACCACCTCGCCCTTCAGAACCCTAGCCGACCTCTCCTTTATGAACTTCAAGTGCTCGTCTCCCTGCTGGAGCATCCTCACGTGCTCGGCATCGACTCGCCGTATCGCCTCCCTGACCCGGTCCACGATCTCGTGTTCCCGACCTAATTCCTCGATCGTATCCAAGCTCGGCATCGCGATGGCTATCCGGCTGATGTTACCAAAGTTGCGCTCGGACAGTGGTGGCTCCATCCTCGTACGTAAGTTCACCGCATGAAGCACCGTGTAGATCTTGTTCTCCGTCGTGTCTCCCGATCTTTTCCCAATGCTCGACACGTATCGGCTCCAGATAAAAGCCGACAGAGCCTCGACCCTGGTCGGCTGCCTATCCCGGCCATTCCTGTTGGTGTACTTGGCCTGGAGAGCAGCAACGGAAGTGGCATCGAACACGAACCTCCTGGTGATGACATCGGTCGTGATCCCTGAGTTTTGAGGGTAACCTGATATGTCCATCGGCGGGAAAAGCGAAGCCATGTCGAAGCACGGGTTTAATATCGTGCCAGTTTCTCCCCGAGCTATAGCCGCCCAGGCGTTGAGGAACGTGAAGTACGACAGGGCATCTGCGATCTTGTGAGATATACAGATGCTGATGGCTAGCCCGCCGCAATCGAACAGGCTAACCTGCAAGGCAAAACCGAGCTCGCTCACGGCATGGAGCTCGAAGGGCAAGAGCCTGTTCATGGCTTCTGGGGTAGGGTTCTCGAGGATGTCCGAGAGCTGGCATTGGACCCGAGCTTCGACGTAGTGAGCTCCCTCATCGTTACAGTCAACGTAGCTATTCTGCTTGACTCGTCCGGCGAGAGGGTAGAATCGGGACAGGGCCTCAGACAGCGACTGCTTGATCGTTTGGCACCGCTCGGTGTTGGTTACCAGCTCGTCCTTGCCGAAGAAGAGGATGAGGGGCATGAAGATCGGGGGCGCAATCTGGTCAAGAAAGGAGAGCTCGTGGTGGCAAAGGTGGGCCGGAGTAGGAGACGATGGCTTGATCATGTCGATAGCTTGCACTTCAATCATCATCTTCGATTCAGAAAATGGAACTCGATTTTTCTCCGATTGATATGATAATAACCTAGATATATATGATCTTGTGGATGCTTGCCAGGGGTTGGAACCCTAACCTTTTATATATAGGCGCCAAAGAGATAAAGCCAGGCCGACATGGACTGGGTTGATCTCATGATGTCTGGTTGGAAAAAGTTTATAGGTGTTATACTATGTGTCATGTGTCACATATTACTGGATTAATTATATCAGTTAAAACAATTTTAAAATAGATTAGACGCATCATGTTGACATATCAAATAATTGAAGTAATATCAAAGGAAGAAAAGAAGAATAAAAGAGTATAGAAGTCTCGCTATTAAGAACCAAACCTAAGACCAATAAAGATATTTGGTCGAAAGTTGTGCCATCAGTTTTTCTTCCTTTCACTTTCATACACTTAACCTGGGAGGCATTAACTGGATTGAAGTGATCAGCCGGCAAATTAGGCCATGCATAGAATCACAGTGGAGCTGTCCGCAGTCTTCGCCGAGTGTTTATTTCTGTTCAAACCCTCCATAGTCCATGACCCATAACTCCGGGAGAGCGATTCATATCAACAAACTCGAGTTTCTCGAAGGGAACTTCCATCGGTTCATTCGAGAGAAGTCATAGGATGATCGAAGAGCGAGATTCATTGCAGATAGCAAGTTTTTTGCATGGTGACTGAACTGACACATCACGGTTTTGGAAAATGTTTAACATCCATGAAGAAATGTACCCGATGTCTAACTTGACATGACTAGGACTTCCAACCATCGCCCTTAATGAGACTTTAAAGGGTGGCAAGAGTTGGTGAGGTTGAAGAATTATCGATCACACGATTTAGCCAAAGACAAGATACATCCGTGGTCTTCGAACACTGAGGCAGTTTGTTTCGTCAACGATGAGACTTTCAATATTCTATTATCTTCATCTTCCACTCATGCTTTTAGACTCATTGGTGCAGCGTGCACGTGGCGAAACGGAGATTGTAAATCCAAAACTCATAGATTCTAACAAATACGAAGAAATTGAAGAGAAGGATTGAGCAGATTCTCAACACAGCATACACATTAAGTCTACCCCCTCAAACGGTGTACAACATCATAATAAACAATCCCTAGAAGCAGAAAATAATAAGAACTGCAAAACGGTCCTTAAATAAATGAAAATAACAGAATTGCCACTAATATTTATGGCGGAATGAACAAGTGCCGTTCTGATCCTCTAAACAAAGAAATCGACTGAAATCGCATCTGGTGCCGGGTCAATGTTCGATTTAGAAGACTGTTTCCACCAAAAATTGTCTCATTCGGTTGAAAACGGACACCATAAACTTTTCTGGTCGGGTTTTTATAAACCTTTTGACCTTCAGTGACCTGTTTGAGCATGAATCCAACTCCATTTGCACTGCACCACTCACTAGTCCCGGCCACGGGCCGGTTTGGGTCCGGAACCGGCCCGGAACAGTCCTCGAACCGTGAGGGCTAAGGTTCAGGGCCGGTTCCACCTGCCTTTGAAACCGGAACCGTCGGTTCCAAACCTAAACCTGAACCGGTCCGGAACCGTAGGAAAATTAAAAAAAAAATTATTATCCCCCCCACCCCACCCCCCATTTTCAATTGTTTTTTTTTAACCTAATCTAAATAGTTATTATATGATATAAAATATAAATAAGTTCGTTGTATAAATCGTTATTTAAATCTTAAAATTTATAGAATTGACTATTAATGATTGTAAAAATTTTATACGTATCAAAAATTTAACTGTGATCTAAATAACGAACTCTTTATTAAATTAAATTTTATTTAATTTTAATACCATTCGGTTCGGAACCGGATGAAACCGTAATTTTGAACCGGAACCGTCCGGTTCCGAACCGCCCCTGAACCTTCCCTCAGGGCCGGTTCCATGCGGCCACGGAACCGGAACTGGCGGTTCCGAACCGTGGCCAGGACTTGGCACTCACCATTCCCCCTTATAATCTGGGAGAGATAGAGACAGAGGGCGAGACTTTGGGCCATATTCGGGCCGTATTACATGCACTTAATGGGCTCTCACCTGCTTCCGGCCCGATATCACATTCCAGGGCAAGTGCCCATGTCCTGTACATGGTACTGGTAGACCGTAGAATACGTTCCAAGAAAGCAATTAGTAGAAACTTATCGATCATATGGAATGAAAAACTTCTGCAGCATTGATCGACTTCTCTCACGTCTTGGGTGAATGATGCTCACGAATGATTAGATCTGCAAGTGTACAGACTTCCTCCTCATCAAGTGTGGTTGCTGGTTGCTTCAGAACCAGTAACACTCGCTGACTGCTACCGAATCTGGTCTTGGGAGTATCGTTGGACTATGCGTACCTACGGTTCCTATGTGCTTGTTTGAGAATGATGCGGATGGGTGGAACTGGTCGTGGTGATTGCACATCTTCACTAAATACAATACAGGAAGTGTTGAAAAGAAAACTGTTTTTCTTTTGAAATCGATCCTATGAATTGTCTGCATTTTTGCAGCAGGGAGAATCCAGTTGATGAAATCAAGTGCTGTTGTTGTTATAACTCAAAAGCTTCAAATTTTAGCACAAGTGAAAAGAGATTAGAACGTTGAGAAAACAGAGGCGTCCAACTTGTGCCGAGTTCAAGAGAACCCAATTAAATTCATACCGGTAGGAATTCTCATGCTTCTTTAAACATTTTTCGTCGAGTGGCTAGCATATGAATGGAATAGTTTTCTCAGGTTTCTAGAGACTGTTTTCTTCACATTTTCTGGAAAACAGCTTCCCAGTTTTCAGGCTTTCGGAGGATTTTGTCACCTCGTACCTCAGAAAGGAGAAATTTGCAAAATTTTTAATACCGGACAGCGTGAGGCCACGGAAAAACGCAGCTTTCTGTGAATCTATAGGAGAAGATGCTTGTGGGTGAGAACACTGCCAGTGGAGGGTGGGACCCTTGGGGCACATCCGCCACGTGTATGGCGGCAGAGTTCTCCCATCCCGCGGATAAGAGGCGACACCATGGCGGACCCTTTTTCTTGATGATCCGTATCGGAATCGAAGAACAGCGCTTCACAGCAGCGACCCACATAAAAGAGCAGAGCACGCACTCTATTTCTCTGAACTAGCTCGCCGAATCTGCTGATGAACATCGAGAACGGAGGTGGGCATGTCCCTGAACGCCCTGGTTCGCCTTCCTTTATCTAGTTCAGGGGGGGCGCACGAAGATGGTCTGGTGAAGCATTCACTTTTCAGCTCCCGGGGCCAGACCTCTCAGAGACCGAAGCTTCGTCACCCGCTCCTGGTGGTTGAGGCTAAGGGAAAGAGAGGGATGCAGGCTCGCCAGTTTCAGAGGCCCCCGTCCGTCCCCTGCCCAAGATTGAGGACGATGGCAACCCCAGATTCGTCATCTTCGTTAGGATGGCCAATGTTCGTTTCTCCTCTCTCTCCATCTATCTTCTATTTCATCAATAAATCGCTCATTTTCCAGCTTCAATCAGTATATATCGTGCGGCATTTAGATTGGTCAGAAGGAATGCAATGAAATTTGATCAAAAAGGTGTGAAATTTGAGTGATTGATCAGCGAAATGTCGTAGCCTTGCTACGAGCTTACAACTGACTGCTGCAACTATCATGTTCTCAGTCTCAGCCGGAGCACTCTATCTATGGACCTTCTGTTCCTTGGCTGACTACTCAAGTTAGCTGTTATCTGACTGCGTGTGCTTTGAATCGGGATGAAAAGAACCGGATCTCCAAACTGTGTCCGCTGAGGCATACGGTTCTTTCTGTGCAGGTCAACCTATGGTAGCCGCTCAGTATAGTAACAGGAGGAACCACGGCAAAAATAATGGTGGCAGCGAAAGATAATTTCTTGGGGAAGTATATTTACAAAGACACGCTCGCTAGGAACCTTGCTGCTGTTATTCATGGCAACATGCATTTGACATCATCTGGAGTTGCATAATGGTGATGGGAAGGCTGAATGTCTAACAGGACAAGAAGGAGATTCAGAAGACTGCGTTCAAGCAACATCGTTCACTGCGGGAAGCTACTGAGTTCAGATATGGCTACATGCTTGTTGTAATGTTCCTACTCCTATTATACACCATGGATGCGGAGTAGTTTATGTTTTATCAGACACAAATCGTGTTAAGTGAAATTTCTGGTTTTCTGCTGAAATGACTTCCTGCTGATTATGCAGGAAAATGGGAATGTAAGAGCGGCAATTTTGACCAATGATGTTATTGAGATTAGTGTAGTATGAACTGCGTCTTGTTGGCATTCTTCTGTATTGGTTTAGAATCAAGAGTTCGCGCCAGCTTTAACTTCTATCACATTTGATCCTTCTCTCTGCAAATTCAGCTTCTGACAGCAGATCAACTCAAGGCCGTGCTTGACAAAGTGAAGGACTTCTTTGGAGATGCTAAAGAATCTTTTGGGAAGATAACAGCACTAAAAACATCGGATGTATCGGAGGAAAGCTCAACAGAGAAGGCCAAGTGAGTTTTGTTGAAAGTTGGGATTCGCAAGTTTTATGCATTTCTATTTCAAAATAAATTGCTGGGCTTAAAGTAAAACTGCGCCTGTTTTCTTTGGGGCTTTACAGGGTTAAAAGCTGAGGGCATAAAGACGCTTCGGGGAGAACGAGGTTTTTGAGTTATTTGCTTATCACGGTTGCTTCAGAGACTGCGGATGTGGCGGCCAAGCTGAACAATTTTACCAGCTGAGACTAGTTAGTAAGGAACTTCTGTCAAGTTGAAAGGAATTGGTGCTAAGGCTTCTAAAAAACGAAAGTAGTTTGTTCCTCATACAGAAATCTCCTGCACTGTTCAATGTATTGATTTTGTTTGCTTCAAGGAAGAGACTCTCAGTTCTGTCACACACAACAACATGTCTTTCGCATCTTCCAGAGAAAAAATAGTAAGCCTAATAAATTGTTCTTTCAGAAAACTAAACCTACGGAATCTCACTTCACTCAACTTTCTTGATTCAGTGGAACTTACATCGTCTCGTTTGGTAAGATGGAATTATACTACAACAAAGTAAAAATTATACTTTGCTGGGATTGTATTTCCCCACCGCGGGACGGGAATGGGGGCAACATCATCTTGCCTGATTTCTCTCAATGAGGCACAGGTAAAATGGTAATGCAATCTTGCCCATGTCAACTCGACAGCCAGCCAGGGTCATCCCCTCCTCGCTCCGCCGAAAGGTAGTAACCCGAAATCTTTGCCCTTGATCTCCATAATGCTCCAAGGAGAGGCACTGATCAGCCATGAGCTCGGGATGGTTCACCAAGACGTTCTCATGGGTCTCGAGGACCTGCTCGATCAGACCAGAGGATGAATTGAAGAGACTACGAGGATAGGGACCTTGCCGAGCTGAAGGGAGAAAATGGGGCTGAGACAACAGACTAAGTGCGGCGAGGATGCCATCGTTACCAGGCTTGCTGTTTGCTAGGATTAGTAACAATATCTACATCACTGTGACAAGAATGATACAATGACTTTACATTCTTGATTGGGCGTGCTATTTTGCGTCCTTGGTAAGATAAAAATAGTGAAGAGCTGAACATAAAATTCGACGAAACAAAAGAGTCTATGCCTCAAAATCAGTCACCTGGGTCATTTTGCGTCGTGAGATGAGATATTATAGAAAGCATAGATTGCTGTTTCTAATGGAAGGATGGATCTAAGAAAGCTTCGGTCGAGTTGCTACAGCACTTAGCGGTTTTATCAAAACTCAAACAACTGGGCAGATTAAGAAATTCAATGCTGAAGGTAGAATTTCCCGAACAGTGAATACCTCCTCCGACAAGCTACGGCTATGACTATGATTGTTAAGGCAAGACACAGTAACAGAGAGAAGACATCTTGGGAACCTTATCTCGTCTAGGAGAAAGCAACAAAAGTTTCTGGAGAGATCCAGAAACGCCCACCATCTTCTTCGTCCTTCATACCTCCTCCGGAAGTTCCCTCTCTCTTCCCTTTTTAAGACTCCCGCATGGCTCTCCGACCATCGTCCTCTTCAACGTCCGCAGAAACTCTCATCGGAAAGTACGAGTCCGTCCGCAGATTACGATCCGATCCGTCCTTGTTTTCCCCTTTTCCTTACAGCCTAGACAGGACTAATGTCGCAGACCTTGTGCAACTGGAGATCCTCTCTGCTCCTTCCATCATCGTGGGGAGCTTCTAGGGCTTCTCACCCAATACGCTCGGAGCACGTTCTCTTGTTGCGGCCGACTGGCGGCAGGAAACAGCGCCGCGACGTCGTTAGGGCCTCGGCGGCTGACGGCCGGGACAACCTCGACCATTTGCAGAGAGCGAGCAGCAGGCAGCAGCCTCCCAAGAGAAGGGTTGGCCCTGTTGCTCCCGTCGGTAAGGTTTCTTGTTTAAAGTTTCAATTTTTAGGCTTACGTCTCGAGCTTCAGCACGCAGACAGAAAATGTGACCTTTTTTGAGGCTTAGGAATTGACCCTGTTGTGGAACAGGTTTATGGGACAGGTTCCCGACGGCGAGGACGGTGCAGCAGATGATGGAGACAATGGATAGGATGATGGAGGAGCCTTTAGCTTACACAGGAGGGTGGCCCTCGCCGCTGCCGGCCGAAGCTGGTGGTTTTGGCCGGGGTAGGACCCCGTGGGAGATCAAGG
Organism: Lagerstroemia speciosa; assembly: GCA_037672795.1. Taxonomy (NCBI): domain Eukaryota; kingdom Viridiplantae; phylum Streptophyta; class Magnoliopsida; order Myrtales; family Lythraceae; genus Lagerstroemia; species Lagerstroemia speciosa. The sequence goes on from CM075299.1 coordinate 2,307,602, forward strand.
AATGCGAGCACGACTACAAGATGAGGTTCGACATGCCAGGGATGACTAAGGAGGATGTGAAGGTGTGGGTCGAGGAGAAGATGCTCGTCATCAAGGCCGAGAAAGTTCAGAAGAAGAAGAGCGGGGAAGGAGAGGGCCAGGATAGTAGTATCGGCGAGGAAGAAGAAGGGGAGTGGTCTGCTAAGAGCTATGGGAGGTACAGCAGCAGGATTGCACTGCCTGAGAAGGTGCAGTTTGAGAAAATCACCGCAGAAGTTAAGGATGGAGTCCTGTATATAACAATTCCCAAGGATGATGTGACGGCGAAGATATTGGATATCAATGTCCAGTGATGATTCTGCTCGGCTGTTTAGCCTTCCGAGTGCTGTAGCGATGTCTTGGTTGTCATGGTGAGTTGCATACACGGCAGGCAAATTCGATGATAGAGTTCAGGTGTCGACTAGTCCATATTTCTTACAAGTTACTGAACCTGAAATTTTGAAAAAGTGGGGAACCTGTTTCATAGTGGCATCAGTTACAGTACACTATGTTTCTTCCCTGTTTGTTGTAATTTTGGAAGTCTATTACTTTCTGGAGTTGTAAAAGGAGTTGCTCAATGTTTACAGCGGACTGGTACTTTCTGCAGATTACTTACAGTGGTACTCAAGGTTATGGCAGTTGGATTTGAGGAATCGTTTTGGGGGCAAATAAAGAGATTTAATCTTGATGGTATCGAATAGCAAGTCGGTTTGTTGATTACTTGAAGGTGCAGCTAAAGGTTCACTTGAAGTGAATCACAGAGAACTAACATATAAGCATGGTTGATGCACTAAGCTGCGGGATATCATGCTTTCAATTAGCATCATTGGAAGGTAGGTAAATCACCAACAAACGTCACAAAGCATCCTGATTCAGTTGTTGTAATCATTAGCAAACAGAAAAACCCGGCATTGAGGATGGACTGTTCCAACCGTTTTCGGCATAGGTCAGTCAGCGACACCAAGATTGATTCCGGCAGACCATGTTACTATTGCACCAGAAGAGGATAAAAAGAAAAGCTCGGTGATCTTTCTCAGAGGTTCAAATACCTCAAATCTGTAAATACGTAGTCCATAATGTAATGTTAATGCCGTGGAGATTTTTGGCATATCATTCGTAAAATGGCAGAAACATCTGTAAATGGAATTGGATGAAGAGCTAAAAAAGCAAGCCAGAGGTTTCCAATTAAGAACCGTATGAAATATCAGTGTACATGATATCACATTTTTCAAATGAATGTATGGTAAATACCTATCTGTAACCTGGATGCTTGACACTTTCCCGATCGAGCCAGAGAGCATAAATAACATTGGACTGTTGTTTCTGTCTTTTCCTTGATGCGGCACATGCATTTTATTAGCAGGAAGCTGAAGAACTTGCCTCCATTCGAGCACGTGGTTTGAAAAAGACCGGGTGTAATGCCGAGCCGTATGCCAGTCCTTTCAGACTATTTACAGAAATCTAAACGATGTCTGTGTACAGGGTGGCAAGGTAGACGGCACTTTGAATCGTCTCAGATCATGTAGTCCAGTAGAAGAACGTGTGTGTCGTGTGTTAATGTTGGCAGGCTCTCGATGTAAAGGTAGAATCTCCTCAGGCTGTCCATCGCAAGAGTTTCCAGGTCCACCACTTCGCTGCTGGCTGTCAAGACCCACAGGTCCATCGAGCCGACCCTCTTCAGGCTGCCCCGGCAGTAAGGACAGGACTGGGAACGAACATTCCTGGAAATCCATGCTTCACATTTCAGAGGGAGCATATCCCTGACCCTGCAGATGAAAGATGGTTTCGAGGTTGCGAAAGCTGACCAGTCATGGAAGCAGTTGATGCACATGGAGTGCCCACAGCTCGGAAGAACCATCTTTGCCTGGCTTTCCATGCAAATCCCGCACTCGTCATCTCTCTCAGCTTCCCTTCCCGAGCACCCGCTCTTCTTTGTCTTGCTCTCTTTGATGTCATCAAACTGGCCTTCGAGTATTCTCAGCGACGGGTATATGACCGCTGCAAGAAGTCAAATTCCAGCTGCTCAATCCAGAAGTTCAATGGACGGCGAATGTGATGTTGACAAATGAATGATAGAACATACCATAAAATTCCCGGAGAGAGGCCTTCCTCTCCTTCGAGGACAAGGTTGGTACGTCATTGACATATACCTGGAAATAACATCCCAACAATCAAAAGACCGATCAGCATATCGGACGGTACTTTTTTTCTGAATCCTTGGTTAAATGCTTGAAAACTGAGGGATACTAGTCCACCTTGGTTACAAGGACGTGAAGCAGGCCTAAATAGCTCGGAACGGCATCAGTGCAGCTATAGTCCATCCATTCCATGAAGAACAGGAAGAGCGGAGCGAAAGGACTGTAAGACAGCCTCATCTGGACGCAATCCCCGCAGTAGTCCGTCAGCGCAGATGCCCTGGACAGAGTAATTCCATGTAATGCAATCGAAGAACTCCAAAATTTTCATACCCAATCAATTCTCTGAGTCTTGAAATGACAGTTGAAACAGACCAAGAAAGAAGGGAACGAGACAATGGACATCACAAGCATGAAAAGTACTTGCTGCTGGAGACCAATGCATGAAGTGAAATGATAAACGAAGTTAACATCATCGGAAAAGGTGAAGAGAACGAAGGCTCTGGTGGGAATTCCTTACAAGGAATTGGCATGGTGGATGTCAGCTTCAAGGGCTTTGATGGATTCCCTGAAAGAAGACTTACATGGAGGCCTGTTCCTCTGCCACATCTGCTCTCTCCCTTCTCCTTTTCGGGTCCTTCTCTTGTCAGATCGGAGGAACTCACCTTTTTTTCTGAATTCCTTGATGGGAAATTCTCCTTTTGGGCTGAGGAAGAGGAAGGTGCAGAGGAGGGAGAGGATAAAAGAGGAAACCTTTTTCTAAGGAAAAGGGAGGAGGAACAAAGACAAAGGTGGGAGCTTACTTAATGTCTAAACATCTTTCCTTGTCACACTATTAAGAAAAGAAAGGGATAACCCTTCCCTGGCCCTATGGGCATTGCATTAATGTGACATACCTTGCCTTGATCAATTCCTCAATCAAACTTCTGGGGCAGGGTTGGAGGTGGAAAACAGTTGCCCTCCAGCTGCATGATTCCTTCAGTTCCTTTCTCGTTCAAGAGAAGAACCCGAACCGAACTCGTAACCTGACTTAGCCTTGAATCCAAACAATTCTCTCCCTCCGATCCCTTTTTTCTCTCGTGGGCGCTGCACTACATTCATTGCTTCCGTCACAAGCAAACTGGACTGTGCAGAATGTTCAATTTTCAGTGGCACTAGGATCACTGAAACTGATTATGGTTCCCATCTGATTCATTTGATGGAGCCAGCAAGTGTTGATGTGATGTGCTGAATGGTAATATTACAACCATTGAACGCGTAAGCGAGTTTCTATTAAGCTCAGGCAGGAGCCTACACTACATTATTGGTGATGGAGATGGATCACATCAGAACATGACTAGGCTGGATGATATTTACATCCTTTCATATCCCTCATTGGATTGACCCGAGTTAGCACATCCAGCTGTGGCATGTGATATCTTGTCCAGGGCGTGGGTTCTGCAAAACCGACAATCTGGTGAAGACTCGACATCTTGGACAGCCAGGGTGGGGTCGAACTCCTCGTATAGGCAACTGGATGGATATGTTTGTTCTTGGTGCCTCCCCTTTTCGGGAATAACCAGTGTTTCACAGTTCAAGAAGCTGATCCATGCTAATGTCAATCTTAAGGGTGAAACTCTCTCGATCATAAATTTTTTATTTTATTTTATTTTTAAGTTGGTTGCCCCTGCCGCAAGGAACTGATTGCTTCTGTTTTAACGATGAGATGACAATCCCATTCTGTTGCCTTCTTGCAAGCAAGGAATCGGATGTAGTTGTCTCCATGAACCAGAAGGGAACTCCATATTGCTGCATTTTCTTGGCCCGAGGACGAAGATCCTGAAATCTCCCGATGACCTCGAAAATCTCGGTCTTACCATTTTGGAATTTTGATAGCCGAGCAGCATGACCTGATTCAGGGAGATCAAACCAGTCTCCTGCAAGTGGATTCAGGAAACTCCACGAACGGTCTAGAAGGTTATCCTGCCTTCGGATTCATGCGCATCGCCGATCGATACAAAAGGATAATAGCACACTAATGTCTAACAGTGAGGTCTTGAATTGCCAAGGACAAACTGAACGTGGATATGTAGCCTTCTGCAAGAATCAATGCACCGGTCTCCATCCAAATCCTAGCCCAACCACTATTGAGTATCATGCAGCCTACAAGAGAATCAAACTCATACCCACCTAAAATTTAAAATTGAAGGTGGTCTGAAATTCAATTTATATTTTCCAGCTGATGGGGGATTTCCATAATGTGTTCGTATTTGACAAGCGCTATTAAACATCCGCATCTAACAACTCACATCACGCCGGGTATTTTTTTCCTCCACACTCAAAGGAAGGAGACAATGATTACGAGGTGGATTTTACCTTCCAATAATTGACATCAAGTCAAGCATTTTTCCTCCAATCTTAAGTTTATGGACGTGAATTTCACACTCGGTATGAGTCCACACAGCACTAGACCGAACCTAAAAGTCCAAAATTGTACATGGACAGTGAGGATAGGGCGATGGAATTATCATCATTTATGGCAATTCTTTTGACAAACATGCTTTTTGCAACCGCCCCACGCGGCTGCAAAAGAGCTCTCCGTTAATGTTTACTGTGTGGTTGATTGACCTGGTTGCTTCGCTGCCATGAAAAAAAGCAAACGGGAAAAGAAAGTCTTCGCAAAGGTTATTTTTGAAAAATAAAAATAAAAATTAGGCCTTTATTCGTATGAACATTAAAGACAACCCTAGACAATGGCACTAATAACGTAAGGTTATGTGCAGGTGTCTCTCACTGTACCTTGAGGGACCCTAATCAATGTAGGTTTGACAATTCATCTTGCATACTGCACCGAGCTTACCACCAAATCCCCAGCTGGACCACGAGACGGTGTAACTTTTAGTGCACCTCCTGTGACATAAATACGATATCTCATGGCAGTGCCTGCTCCAATAATCCACCAGTTCATGGGATCATGAATTACTAGTTCCATCTCATCCGGTTCATAAACCATCATGAACTGATCCGAACTGGATCATTTAACATCCAAATTGGATAATGAGGTGATGTCAAAGTGGAAATTCTATCACTAAAGGTTGAAATCCGATGTCCTGTAATCTCATATTGACAACAAACTCCATTAACAACCTACCGAGTTTATTTAACAGCAACAATTTCCCGACACAAAAATAGCCTCCAAATCATTCTCCAAGTGGACACATCGCACCTTCCGATCAATAAGGCATTGGATTGGTTGGATAAGGAGCCGTGCACGTAACAGAAACAGCAAAAACATAATATAATAATGCTACAGATAATGATGATAATAAATATTATTCCTTCGAAAGCTAACTGTAATTACGATCATAATATGAACTAAATCTACACAATTTTTTTAACAAATTGAAAGCATAAAGCTGTGATCGAGAGAGCTTTGAGTCTTCGACCGGTTTAGGAAGGAGTCCAACTCAAAAAGGAGAGATTTTTGATCGAGGGCATGAACGAGAGCCGCCCCGAATTCAGCAAACATTTCATTTCGATCAGAAGCTGTGAAGAGAGGGATAGGGAATAAAAACCTTTTCCGGTTTCACCTCAAAGCTCCTGTCTTTGTCGTCCTTGGTGGAGATTAGGTCCCCTCAAATTTGTAGCAGACCCAGTTGTCGTTCTCCTCTGGCTCATCCCTTTCTTTCTGTGTTGTCTTCCTTCTGTCTCTTCTTTGTAGAGAGAGAGAGGGAGGGAGGAGATGGAGATTGAGACGGAGACGATGTATTACCAGTTGGGCAGGCCTTCGTATCAGGATTCTGTGAAGGTCCTGGAGGCTGATATTCAGTACGCTAACGCTTTGTAAGTATCTTCTTGAACTACCCATTTTGGGGTTTGATTGTGATTGGGCGCCTTTATTCAGTACTCAAATTTCTCTGTTGCTCAACTCTGTCCTGTTGAGATTGTTCTTTCTGCTGGAAGTTTGGAACTTGATGATCAGCACATGGGAAGTTTCGATTTTCCTGATGTAGGGAGAAATCGGTTTTGGAACTTTGGTAGATAATTAATTCGGAGAAAGATCAATTTGGTGGATTGGCTGAATTGTATGCTGTTGCGTGTGGAAAGTTAGATGTTGCTTGAAAATTTGAATAGTCGTCGAAGTTAAAATTTTCGGGTCTGTAGGGCGGCTGCGATTCCAAGGGCGAAGGGTGGTGCTTGGCTTCAGATGAAATTAGTGTACAATCACTTGGCCCCACTTTTCTTGTTCTTGTTGCAGTGGATGGATTGTTCCTGCACCTGTATTCTTCCTAGATACTTAAATCTCTTCCACGTTCTCATATACAAGGTTGGTGCTTAATTCCCTTAGAACAGTCTTCTGCAAGGCGGCATACTTCAGAAAGACTGTTGCTAGAAATTTTGTGTTCCTGGGTAAAACTCTTATTTGTTAATGGCAGGTTTACCCTGATGGGAGACCAACCATTTCTTCTTATGGTAGTAAGGCGTCAATAAGGGACTTCTATGGTATGAATCTCTTCTTGGCTTGGTCCTAGAATTGATTTGTTTCAAAGGAACTTGTGTTGAACACAAATGTAAGATGCTCAGAACTCGTGTTCTCTGAAAAGCAGCTGTTATATTGCCATCTCTTCAGAGATTGCAAGGCAACTTGGACCAAGAGATGGACGAAGACAACAGTGGAGGAAAGCACGTAGCTCCTGAGTCTTCTGGGAAGAAGAAACTGGGGGAAGATTCAAGGCGCTCTAAGATTGATTTGGACCGGGAAGACGAGTGCGGGATTTGCCTTGAACCTTGCACCAAGATGGTGTTGCCCAACTGCTGTCATTCTATGTGCAGTAAATGTTACCGCAACTGGTAAAACTGAAGTCCTGACCTTATCCATGGCCACACTTTGTATCCTTCTTATAGTCCAATCCACTTTCAAATGCAGGAACATGAAGTCGGAGTCGTGCCCCTTTTGTCGTGGGAGCTTGAAGAGAGTGAAGTCAGAAGATTTATGGGTGCTCACATGTAACAACGATATAGTCGATGCAGAGACGGTCTCCAAAGAAGATTTGCTCCGATTCTACCTGTACATAAGTAGCCTGCCTAAAGATGGCCCGGATGCTCTCTTCTTGGTATACTATGAGTACTTAATCTGATCTGAAGCAAGTGGAGAAATTGATGTACAGCTTAAAAACAGAAAGAAAAGGAAGATGCCGACCTCAAAATGTAGATAAGAGTCTGGCAGTTAAGCTAAGGGATGGCCAATTTGGTATTATATCTATCAACATTTCTGATCATAATTTGAGGAACCCCCCATCCCAGTGCTTGGCATCAGAAAATCTCTTTTACTGGTCTTGAGTTAATTTTTATTTTCCATTTTGAATCGCAAGCTGTGAAATACGTGGCTAACAGTGGTCGGCATATTGACTGATGATGGATCCGTAAGCTGTTCGAGCTTAGCCTAACGAACAGAAATTGTGGTTGTTTCGAAACATTAAGATTGAAGAGTAATCTGCATATACTCATCTGATCTCTTTGACAATACCGATTGATTTTCTTAGCGATTGTTAATAGATGATGGTTTCCATTAATTTGAGTACTATGGACAATACAGCTCAAAATATCTGGGCCATTGGATTCTTGATTCACTGACAGTCTGAATTGTACTGCTTGAAGCTTGTAAAACAGTGTCGACTGAATCAACAGCTATCATATAAAACAGTGGTACAAGAACTATGAATGCCTGTGCTCTGCAATTGAAAGAAAAAGACCCGGTCCCTGAATGCAGCCACTCAGAGTAGATCAGTGATCAGGCTTATCGTTTGTTTTCATGGATGATGAAGAATGCCCTTATTGAGTTTGATGAGTTGAGCAAAGGAAGGATGGGTGAGGTACCTCTTCATCCGCACTCCTCCAAGATTCATAAGCCAGAGTTCTCAGGCGAGCTCTTCCAGAGTGTTAGTTCCATAAATCTGTGCAATCTTGCTCCTTGTGGCATCCCGAGTGACTGTAAGGAGATTTTCATGGTTTCCTACGGTTCAAGCTCTGTTTCGAGTTCTCTACATGATGAATTCTCTTCTCCAAATTGCTGTTATAGTTGAAGAAGCTGCTGCAACCTCCAACTTTGAAATACCAATGTCCAATTTCAATGGAAAAATTGTTATGGAAATGTGCTTGGACTCAAATCACAGGAAAATCAATGCTGGTGTTTGATGGATTCATCCTCTTTTTCCCATCAATATCTATACAACCAGCACTGCCATAGTTTTCTGTCAATGCTCTTAAAGGTATTTATCAAAGCTTATCTTTATAAAGCCACTGGATTATTAATGATAGGTTGAATCTTAATGGAAAGTTACAAGAATGGAACAATAACTTTATTTAAGCAAAATTTGCAGCCTTGGTGACCGGAAAGCAGCCACTCAGAGACAAGCCAACTTACAGTGAGTCATATAGCTGTAGAATATTGGAAACCTAATACTCTTAGATTTAATCTTGCAAAGAACACATAGAAAATGGAATCCTAGCGTCCAGCTGCATTGTTTTGTGACGGAGATTCCAAAGGAGCCTTGTTGGTGATGGTCTATTGATTTACCGATGCAAAAGGCCCTTCTTGATCTTGACTAGCTGCTCCAAGGAGGGGTGGGTGCAGCCACCGTGGACAAAGAGCTTGGCGATGGCCTGGTGCGTGGCAGCGGAGAAGTGGAGCCCATCCCACACCACATGCTTAGCTGCCTGAGCGCAGACAGAGGTATGTGGTGACCCACAGAGGTGCTTGATATCGAAGTTGAAGTTACCACCACCGAATCCGCAGCACGCCTTGAATGGTTCCACAAAACCGAACTGGTGGTACCCTGAGAGCAGCTTCATGTGGGCTTTCCAGAAGTCCGCATAGACGAAGACGCAGTGTGGGAACATCTTCTGGAGCTGGCCCAGCATCTGTTGGAGGAGCTCGTTGTGATTCATCACTGCCTTGTTGATCCTTGCAGCACAACCATACTGGTCCCGCTCCGTGACCGGGGATAGCATCAGATGGAGGGGCAAGCATCCCATCGGCGGCAAGCCCTGGACTACCATGTACTTGGCTCCATGTTTCACCATTCCCTGATGCATATGAGTGGAGTGGATCACCATAATTGCTCTAGTTGAATGTTTGGGGCTTTAGAATGCTTTATGGAGCCATGTATGTACTGTTCATACCTGGATGAGCTTGGAAACTTGGTCGATGGCTTGTTCGGTGAGCCAGTTGGAAGAGAAGGTTGCAGCCCTGTGGATACGAGCGAAGTCATTGGCCCCAACTCCCCCGAGCCAAAAGAGCGAGTTCTCCATGTCCGGCTTGGTGCCATCCTTGAAATTCTGCAGGAAGTCGTTGAACCACTGGAGCTGGATCTCAAAGCTCTGGGGAATAGTCTTCCACATGAGGGAGAGGAAATTGCTGTGGTGGAAGAACGAGCCGGGGAGTGCCGTGGACCCGGCCAGCGCAAAGTTGGCTCCGTTCGAGAAGTTGGCCGAGTGGTTCTGGTAGGGCGGCACCGGCGGTATCCCGAGCGCGTCACACAGGTGGTCGATCACCAGCTTCCCATTGGTCAACACGTTCCCTGACTCCTGCAGGTTGCTTGATCCTGAGCCCGAGCCTGACACGGACCCGGAAGCACTACTGGTGGTGGAGTCTGATCCGACGGATGCACCGCCAGATCGGGCAGCTAGGATCCCCTCGACAGTCTTGAGCCACGCCCCGACAAAGCCCTGGAGGTTGCCCATGAGACGAGCATTCCCGTTGTCGGTGTCGGAGTCCCCAAAGGCGAAGACCTTGCTGAAGGCGCCGGCAAGGTTGACGTCAATGTTGGTGTTGTATATGTTGGTGGTTGTGTTGGTAGTCCACCGGTGATGGCCGCCATGGCTCTTGTTATGGGCCAATGCTGGGGACGCGGCTAGGCAGAGGACGAGGATGGCTGCACCAAATGACACAAACGTGCCCTTACCCATGTTTCCTTTTCTCCTCAGATAAGATTATTTTTGTTTTTGTTTTATTGATCAGTAAAGCTGGAAGTTATTTTTTGTTTTCCTTTTTTTAATTTGTTGAAGGAATTGAGAAAAGTCTCGTGGGTATTTATAGGGAATGGATTTCCAGGATTTGTTAGGGAGGTGGCCGAAGATCCATAACTTCAGTGAACTTCTGTGTTACTTCCTTAATAATCTGAGATCTCCTGGTGCAGGTCGCCTGTCAAATAGGTGATCTCGTTTAAACTGTTGACCATGGACTTGACCAATTCCTCCCCCACCCTAGAGGAATTGGTTCATCATATAGAAGAATGCTTCCCTTACGGATTTCATGCCCGTCCAACATGTCGTAACTAGGGTTCGTCACAGAATCGCCTGTTGCTCGGCTACGGAAGTATAGCTCTTCCGGTGTGATCGTACAAACTTGACTGCAGAGAGTTGAAGATGGCGCACGTGCACTATTATCAAAGATAAGCGGAGGGAAAAGGAACAATATCAGCACAACGACATTACAATAATCTGTGTCACACTATCAAAAACAAAAAAAGACGGTACATGTACTTTTTTCATTTTTCTCCTGAAAAAATCACATCCCGACTCCTAATTTTAATTGTATGTCGTACTTGCTCCACACGTGCTCTTGATATTCTATCGTCGCGCAGCCGGTTTGTCTACTCGCCTCCTGTTGAACGGGCTTAATTGACCCTGTCGAACCAAAACATTTCGCTGCCTTTAATCGGAAACTGCCTCACGGATTGCTCCGCGGTCGAACTGCAAAGCCACAGTTCCCTTATCATCACATCGAGATTGCAGACCGTAACCATAGATAACTTACTAAACCAAAATTGCCATTTCATTTATACTTTCTCGTGCGACATGGTAGGATAGAATCATGGAGAATTTCTTACGCAACCGGCTCGTTCTCCCGGGTCGATGACCGATCCCTGCATTACGCATGTAGTAGGTCCACCCGTTTAGGTTTGGTGCAAGGGCTGTTAATTTCATTACATTACTCCGGTTCGTCCCCCACATGGTGATAGGCACACAAACAAATCTTCAACTATTTGTTTGGCATTTTGTCCATCCAATGAACTAATTAGAAAGAGGATTTGGTACTAGATGTCATTGATTCAATCTTACTGGTGGAACTTGAAACAGCATTTGGACGGGATTAATTTTTACTCAATATAATTCAAAGATAAATATGAAATAGATTACTCAAGCAAAAAAAAAGAAAAAGAAAAGAAAATATACTTGCATTTAAGTTTTGTTGTTGTCTTTGTCGGGTGAACGTGAAAAATTTGGCTGGTTCTCGGCCCTTGTCAAGAAGGGGACGCCCCACACGGCGACACGGTAAAGCTGCGAGCACGAACTCAGCCCACATGTTCTCTTCCTCCCGATGCAAACTCCCAGAAAACCAGTACGGCTGAATTGAAGCGTTTTGATTTACGTATTTGTAAAGTGATGTCTCAAATTTTAATTTTTTATAATGAGAAAATTTATATTTTTAATAGTTTCCATGTGAATACTGTATTTTTCTTTCCATATACGACGCCATACAGTACCACTTCTAGTTATATATACGATACATATATAGATGTATATTAGAAAGAAAACGCGCTGCAGAGATAACCAAATAGAAAAGGGGGGGAAGAAAAAAAACGTTTCAACAGCGTCATCTCGCGCGATAGATCCGTCCTCCTGTCGCAGTCTTCTCTCCTTCTCCAAATCCTCCGCAGCGATAAGCAGGAGCGGCTCGCGACTTCGCCGGTGACTCCGTCTCTGCGGTTTGTAGGGGGTTGGGAGGTCTCTTGATTGTTTCAGTTCCCTACTGTCCCCTCCGGCGTCTTTGCAGATCTCGATTCATTCCGGAACGGTGCTCAGATGCCGGAGAAGGATGGAGCTGATTCGAATGGTTCCGTCCATTTCGAGTCCGCCGGAGCTGACACGGGTGCCTCAGTGAATCAGGTGAGCGAGCGCGGTAATTTTGTGTGTTGTTTTGCTATTTCGGAGGTTTGGTCAGAGCTAAGGACGGGGGAAATTGAACATTTTAGGCCACTGGTTGGCGCAGTTTCTGATTGTGAGCTTAGAATTCCGGCGGAGTTTGGCTGAATTCTGGTGAGGTTAGGGATCCTATGCTGCCGTAGAAGGTTAAGAATTCTGAGGTGATGCTGATGCTACTATTTTCCAAATAGAGACAGTCAAGCAGAGAAAATTGGGTTTACTTTGTGGATTTAGATACTTCTGGTGAAAAAAAAAGGAGAGATTGACGAGTGTTGAGCCTTTTGTTGCATTACCTTTAGCTGGAGGAGTTCTGTTGTATTTCGAGAATTTAGGTGCTAGTTAATATCTTGTATATTGATTTGATGAGCCATGCAAGAACAGTTCAGGAATCTACCTTCTTGCAGGTGGCTGACATGGAGGATGAGAGGACTGATAATCAAGATGATGGGAAAGTTGGGGAAGATGCAGGAAAGGACGAGTTTGTGGACGCCTCAGAGGAGTTGAATGCTGATAATAGGGATTCAGCAGTAACTCTGGAGAGTGAAGCTGCATTGGATGAGAGAAGCAGTTTGCTCCCGGACCATTCAGGTCAAATGAATGAGGAGCCAGATAGCGACTTAATGGATGAGATAAGACGACTGCAGGTTTTGCTAGCGAAAACTGTCAGTGAGAAAGAATCTGCTGCAAGAGAATATGAGGTAAGTTTTCCTGTGGAAAGATTACAAATTTGATGGCTTTCAAATAGCTCAGTTTCTTCAGTGAATGCTGTTTTTTTTCTGCAGGAAGAAAGAGAAAGGTGTACAAGAGAAATTAGTGACATTTTCCATCAGATCAAGGGCTTGACCTATCAACAGCAAGTCCTTGAAAATGGGGACATATTTGCTGATCATCACGGTACAGAAGAATCTGGCAATGGTAAGGCGCAGCTGAAGGTTTCTGTGATGTCACTTCATAACATGATAAGGGAATGCTCAAAGTTGATTGGAAGTGTACAAGAAGAACGGTTGCAGATGGATGGTTCTATAAGAGAACTTCATGCCACTGTATATACAAAGGATCAGCAAATTGAAGACCTTAACTCTAAGATTGCTGAGCTTTCAGTGGCCCAAGATGTCCAAATCGAAAGCAGCAGCACCTGGAATATGTCACAAGGAGAATGCTAGATTCGCTTGCCTTTGTAGCTGAACAAGAAGAACTAGTGGATGATTCTATCGGCGAGAGAATGAATCTGGTTGAGCGAAGGACAATGGCGCTAATTGAGAAGTACAGCCATATATATTATCAAATTGACCAGCTGAGGCAGTATTTACCTGAAGCCAGTTCAGAACTTTTACCAGAAGAATTAGATAAAGTTGTTAATGGAGCATGTGCTCAGCTGCTTGAGGCCAAAAGGAAGGAAGAAGGCTTAGTTGAAAAAATTAAGATGGTGGAATTTGAGAATGGGAAGCTGTCAGAACAGCTTAACAAGGATAAGGTGGCTCTGGAAGAGAGCAATGGGGAACTTGGCCGAGTGAGGGGGGAACTTGAGCAAGAGAAGTTGCGACTTGCCAACGTGAAAGAAAAGCTGAGCATGGCTGTAACAAAGGGGAAGTCATTGGTGCAGCAGAGAGACTCATTGAAGCAGTCTCTGGCTGAAAAGTCAAGTGAAGTTGAGAGATGCCTGATCGATTTGAAGGAGAAGTCAAGTGCCCTAGAGGCTGCTGAGGCAACTATGGAAGAGTTGAGGCAGAATGAGAGCTTGGTTGCTTTGCTGCAGGAGAACCTCTCACAGCGAAATGCGATTCTCATAAAATTTGAAGAAGTCCTGTCAAGAGCCAGTTTACCTGAGGAAATCCAATTACTGGATATCACAGAGAGATGTAGATGGCTTGTGGATGAGAGAAATTCATTGAGGGACATTTCGGCAGAATATCAAAATTTCAAAGATGCCTTATCTCTTGTGGAGTTGCCAAAATCTGTTTCTAGTTCTGACTGTGAATCTGTTGTTGTTTGGTTGAAGGAGTCACTCTACCACGCCAGAAGTGAGATGGAAAGCTTGCAACTTGAAGTTGCTGAAACAAAAGAAAGTGCACATAATGAGATTGACCGCTTAAGTGCTTCACTTTCTGTGGTCATACAGGAGAAGGATTATCTTGAAAGTGAATTGGCTGATTTGAAATTAAAATATGAGGAAATTCTGGAAAAGAAGACCCGTGTTTCATCTGAAATGGCACAGATGGCTATGTTATTGTTAGAAAAGTCTGGAGTTGCAACAGGTGATCCAGAATGCAACTATGAAGGAATATCCTTTTCTGACTATGCTATGCTTGTTGATCAGTGTTTTGAGAAGATAAGTGAGAATATGATCCCTTCTGACTGTTCTCATGCTGAGATGGAATCATTTGAAAGTATTAAAGATCTCTTATATGTGAAAGATCTGGATCTAATGCTCTGCAAAGAAGTTCTGGAAGAAGAGATTCTGGCAAAGTCCGAGGAAGTCAATAATATGTCAAATGAGTTAAATGTCTTGTCAGGAGAACTTTTTGCTTTGAGAGAGGAAAGAGGCTCGCTGCAAAAAGATCTCGAACGTGCAGAAGAGAAGTCAGCAATGCTACGTGAGAAGTTATCCTTGGCAGTCAAGAAAGGTAAGGGACTGTTTCAAGACCGAGAAAACCTGAAACATCTTGTGGATGAGAAGAATGGGGAAATTGAGAAGTTGAAGCTTGAGATACAGAAGCAGGAATCTGTGGCTACTGATTGCAAGGATGAAATCAGTAGAATGTTTTCTATCATAGAACGCATACCAATATTGGAGACTGACCTTGCTTCCATGAAAAAACAGAAAGAGGAACTCGAGCAGTTCTTACTTGAGAGCAATAACATGTTGCAAAGAATGATAGAGTCTGTTGAGGGTATTGAAGTTCCTCCAAGCTTGGTTGCTGAAGAGCCCACAGAGAAGATAAAATGGCTTGTAGCTAGCTTCAAAGAATGTCAAACTGCAAAGGACAGTGTTGAACTGGAGTTGGGCAGAGCACAAGAGGAAACTCGTAATGTTACTGCAAGGTTTGCTGAAACTGTTGCTGCTCTGGAGAAGATGCAAGTGATAGAGGAAGACTTTGAAAATGTAAAAGATGAAGCCAGTAATCTGACCAGCCAGTTAGGAGAAGCCCAAGCAACTATTAAGACTCTGGAAGATGAATTGTCAGTTGCGCATAATAGTCTCTCTCAGCTTGCTGAAGAAAGAAGGGAATTAGAAACTGTTAAGATGAATGCTGAACGAGATTTGCAGGAAGCACTCAGGGATGCATCTTCCCAAGCTAGTAGTCATGCAGAGGCATGTGCCACGAGAAAATCACTTGAAGATGCATTATCACGTGCTGAGAGTAATATTTCTTTGCTTATCAGTGAGAAAGAAGCAGCACAAGCTGTTAGAGTTGATTTAGAGACGGAACAAGGGAAGATGGAGGAGGCAATATCAATTCAGAATGCCAAACTGGCTGAGGCCCATGATACTAACGAATTGTTACAGAAAACGATTTCTGAGCTCCATGGTAGTGTTGCTCTGTTAAATGAAGATAGAGCTACTTTGCAAAATGAGCTAAAGAAGCTTCAAGATGAGACTGGGTCCAAAGCTAGTTCGCTGATGGATGCCTTTGCAAACGTTAAGTCTCTGGAAAGTGCATTATCAAAGGCTGAAAGTCATATCTCTGTGCTTGAGAATGAGAACAAGATGTCCAACCAGGAGATATCAGAACTGAAGTCAAAGTTGAATGCATGTTTGGAAGAATTGGCTGGAAAAAGTGGGAACTTCGAGAGCAGGTCTCTGGAGCTTGTAGGTCACCTCAATCGGCTAGAAGTGCTCATGAAAGATGAGAGTTTGTTCTCCACTATGAAGAAAGATCTTGAGAAAAAAATTGAGTTCCTGAAAGACATGGACCTCATTCTTTACAATATGAAGAGTCAATTTTGTAGCATACATCCAGAACAAGTGGAGAGTGAACATATAATAATGGTAATGCTGCATACTTCCTTTTTCCTGTTGCTGGCTAATGATAAAATTTTTTTATAGAAGCAATGCTGAAAGAGCTCTTTTTCATTGCTTAGTAAATCCGCTGTGTGTGCGTATATTATTGAATATATCATTAGTTCACGTGGTCGTCGAGGATTATGTTGCTGTTTCTGCATAATAAAATAAATGATCTAATTAAACGTAGCTGTCCTGTCCTTAGCAGTTACCTGTTTCCTCTCTGTCTGTCTCTGTCACTCTGTAGATAATAAGGGTGGCTTTTTCCCTATTGGTGAAAAAGATAATAGGAATATATGCTCTAATATCTCAAGAATAGGTATTTCTGTAGACACTATTTATCTGTTGTCTCATAAATATTTGTCTTTTATCTTACAGGAAGGATCAGTCTCAGACCAAATATTCCCTGGCAATCTTGGGGATTCTTTGAAGTTTGATGAAGAATATGCTCCTGTGAACCCAGCTGATGCTGACAAGATTTCCTTGTCCTTTATAAGGATTGTGGAAGGGTTCCATTGGAAGAATAAAATTCTTGTGGCTAAATTTGTTGAGTTCTCCACTTTTATGGATGAATTTCTCTCAGTTCTTTTCAGAAAATTGGAGGGTAGAAGAGATGAAGTTGCAACCTTGATTGAGGACATGGAATCTTTGAAACGAGATTTGGAGAGCACAAAATCCCACAAATTGGAGCAGGAAAATGCAATATCTATGTTAGAAGATGCTGCTACGTTTTTGTTATCCGCATTTGCTGATGTCACCAAGGAGTTGCAGTTTGAAGCTGAAAACAATTTGCTGACACTGGTGTCTGTTCCTATGATAGAAACCCGAGAGTCTGGTAGGATTGATGCTGCAGAGTATGGAAAGAAGCTTGATGGAAGCAAATATGTCAAACCTGTTGAAGACTTACTACTTGCAGCAAGTAAAGTTAAAGGTTTCTTGAAACAGTTTGAGGCGGCAACTGAAGCAGCATCAATTAAGATTGAAAATCTGGAGAGCGAACTAAATCAAGCCCAAGCAGTTTCTCGAAAAGCGTTAGAGGATGGAGATGCAAAGCAAAATATGATTTACAAGTTGGAGAAGGATGTTGAGGCTTTAGAGAATTTGTGTTCCAGTTTGAAGCTTGAAGTGGAGGACAGTCAAGCCAATTTCGAGAAGTTGAAGCAAAGAGAGGCAGAAGTCTCCTCAATGTACAGTGAACTGCTACTGAAACAGCAAGGTGTCCAAATTCATCAGTCTCTCTCTCTCTCTCTCTCTCTCTCTCTCTGGCTCTGATTCCTATCAAACTTTGCGAATTTCCTGCTAATTTATCGTTTTCTAATTTTACTTTTGTTTGTCTCTATAGAAACTGAAGAAGCTCAGCTTTCCACATCACAATGGAGAGCACTTGCCGACAAGATTACTGGAATTGAAATCCCTTCAGCAGAGGTTTCGGGAAGAGACCCAGTTTCTGGGGCTTCCGATGCAGAGAAGCTCTTTTATATTATAGATAATTTCAGTTGGTTGCAAAATCAAGTAAACTTGCTATTACATGATAAAGAAGAGCTGCAGTCAAACCTTGCAGCAAAGGATCTTGAGAATAATCATTTAAGAGTTGAGGTGGAAACGCGTGTGCAATATTCGGAAAAGACAAAGAACGACCTGTCTGAGCTGATTTTGGGTCTCGAGAAGATGGCCTCCATGTTGGGTGTTAGTGAGACAGTTGGGGAGCAAAATGCTTCAGGAGCGAATGCACTTGCTGCTTTGGAAAAGCAGATGATGAATGTGCTTCTGGAGTTTGAGGCTTGTAAATCAAGGACCCAGGAGCTCGGAAGCAAGTTGATAGGGAGCCAACAGGTCATAGATGAATTGTCAGCTAAGGTTAGGCTTCTTGAAGGATCGCTTCAAGGTAGAAGCATGCAGCCTGAGGTGACACAGGAGCAAAGAATCTTTGAAGTAACATCGGTCCCTCCTGGTTTGGAAATATCTGAAATCGAAGATGTGGTATGTCCTTTTTTTTTTCTTTACTTGCTCTAGATTTCTGAATTATTAGTCTCACCGGACATTTGGATATGCAGTTGCACTGTACATTATTTTCTCTTATTGTGCTGATGCAGGATTCAGCTGGAAAGGGTTCGACATCTACTGTCCCTTCTGCTGCTCATGTTCGAACCATGCGAAAGGGATCAACAGACCATCTTGCTCTTAATATTGATGCAGAATCTCAGCATCTAATAAACACGGAATCTGATGATGAAAAGGGTTGGAATTTTCTTTCCAGTTCTTTTCCCTCCTTTTGCTGGTTTTTGTATTGGAGCTTTTGGAGCATGGATTCATGAACATATGTTAATGTCTGTGATCAAACCTCCGCAGGTCACAAGTTCAAGTCTCTTAATACATCAGGTCTCATCCCGAAACAAGGAAAGCTGATTGCTGATCGAATCGATGGAATCTGGTATTGTGCTATATCCTTCACCTCAGTTTAAGCTGGGTAGCCTACACTTCAAGCTATGTTATACATTTCGATTTCATATCAGAAAGAAAATATTCTCCCTTGTTGGATCCTAACGATGTTACGATCCGTGGCAGCGTTAATGGTGGGACGATCCTCATGAGCCGACCTGGAGCAAGGCTAGGGCTTATTGCATACTGGCTGTTCTTGCATATATGGCTATTGGGCACACTCTTATGATGATCATGACGGACTGCCCCGGGCCCATTCTCTTCTCGTCTCCCTGAAACTTATACGGTAAAAGCAGAGTTCCCACCATTCTTACCCTCAATTCTTTCATATCTGTTCTCTTGAAATGTTAGGGGCTATAGGGTTTATGTTCGTGTTTCCGCAACTTCCTTGGCGATCGAATTTTCAAGGGCTGCTAGGGCGTTCATAACTTGTTTATGCAGGAATAATACTGTCGATTTCCCGGGTTTGAAGTAGCTTTGATGTAACATATACGAAAGCTATGAAGCAAACACCGCATGGCAATTTGGCAAAAGATTTGCATTCATGATGTGATAATGTTCCAAACTCTCTCGTTTCATTTTCATTGCTTAACTAATTGTTCAGTAATGACAAATCTGCGCAGCTGCTCGGGTCAGATCTGGCCAGACCCAACCCCCTTCCTCTGCTCCGTTTACGAGTTCAAATGTTTAGGTAGATATGAACTCAACTCTCTTACACATCCGGATGGAGTTTTACAATTATGAATTACCTTAATTTTTCATGTTACGTGACCAAATGAGATCTAATTTCTCGAGATTTATGCTCAAATTTAATTTAAACAGTGCCAGTTAAGATTTTATTGCGGGACGAAAATAAATGCTTTTGAAAGTGAAATTAATTGAAATTCATTATATACTTTTTTTTTCCTCTGAAGCGATCAAATTCGGCCGATTTTCGTCTTACATTGTCAACAGCGTCCCATGTTTTCTCTTAATTATTTTGTGGGATGTGCAGGTTAATTAATGAATGTTTTGGACTGTCATTAAGACGTAAATTGGTGGGTGCAATAAATTTTAATGGGGACACTTTTATTTATTATTAAAAAACCGTCACTTTTTGGAAAAAACGAAGTAATCAACTACGAGGGATTCAGAGTACAATTTTTATATGCAAAATATTTTGTAATTTTTGTTCTTTTCTTATATGTTCATGCTACCACAATATTTCACTCTCACTCTCAGTTAGTTTTCTTATATTTCACTTTAAAAAAAAAAGCATTAGTGATACAGAACATGTGAGCAATATTATAGTACGGTGTAAGATACTCAAAATGTTATGAAGTATAGGATCTTTGAAAATCTGATACTGATAATACAAATTGTCAGTTATCTATTGACGTCGCCAACAACTGTATATGTGGCTTCTACGGGGCTCTCTATCTGGCGTTTGACTTGGAAAATCTGACAATATGGCAATGGAACGCTTCTTGGTATGACCGGGTCTAAGTAGGATCATCTCTCTCTCTCAAAAATTGACTCAATTAAATCGAAATCAGTGTTAGGTTTTAACTCCCAATCTCCAATTTTCAAACTTACAATCCTCATTTGATGGAATCTCCACCAAATTTGATGTTTCGAACTTGTCATTGAGATGATATCGTGTCTATTAACTGCTCGTGAAATGCATACACAGTGCATGAAAATAATTATCATGTTATTCGATTTTCCTGGTCAACAGTTAGTTAGAAGTAACCTGAGCAATTGTTAATATGCATAGTTTTTAAAATTGGACCGGACCAGTCTGGTCAGTCAAATTGAAAACCGGACATTAGTCCAGTCCAGTTTTTGTTATTGATCGGAATGCAAAGAGACTCCGGTTAGATCCTATAACTCACTTGGTCGGACCGGATTTTTATCGGATCCATCCGAACTGGTCACTTAAAAGATTACACTAAAATGTCGATCCCTATTTCATACTCTGCAGTAGGTAGCGCTGACGTTTTCCTATTCTATTTTCACTCTCGACCACAACTCTAGCTCCAAAAATGATCTTCTTGGCATCTCATTCTCTTGTGTCATTGTTGTCTGAGCATCTTCTTTTTGGACGTCATTACTATCCGAGCGTCTTCCTTCTCACGTGCTGTTGTTGTTCGGGGCATCGTTGTCATTGTCGAAGGAGTCATCGTCGTCGAAGGAGGATGTCATCGTCGTCGAAGGAGGATGTCATCGGATGTTGAAGGAATCGGTCACCGGGTGGAGGGGCTGGTTGCGCGTAGGAAAAGGAGCAGGGCAGGGGAAAACGTTTTGAGGAAGAAATTGGACAGATTAAGGTTTTTCTGATTTGATAATCATTTTATATTTTTTAAATATTTAATATAATAATTAAAAAGAATTTATTGATAATTAAAGTAAATGTTTTATGTCCAATTAAATGAGAGGTGGGCTATTTCAGCCCAATAACATAGGCATATTAACAAATAATTTTGTATTATTTTTATTTTTATTTAAATATGCGGTCGAACCCATCAAACCTAGGGTTCGACCGATAAACTCATGAACCCACATCTTGACCTGCTCTCGGTCTGATCTAATTTTAAAAACTATATTAATATGTATGTATATATATATAAATATACGTGGAATATCCGACACAATAAAAATTAAAATTTAATGAATATAATGCCCAAAAAAAAACCTTTATAAAGCATCCTCCTTCCGAACTTCAAATCAAGACGCAAAGCCATGGAGTCTCAGGACTTGATGCTTGTCGGGGTGAGCGCCGTGGGTTTCATCTCTCTGTGCCGCCACCTCTTTGCCTTCCTCAGATGGCTCTACAAGATGTTCATCAGACCCCCCAAGAACCTGCTCGACTACGGCTCGTGGGCCGTCATCACTGGCTCCACTGACGGCATCGGCAAGGCCCTGGCCTTCGAGCTTGCCTCCAAGGGCCTCAACCTGGTTTGCATTGGACGAAACCCGATCAAGCTCGAGTCAACCTCCGCGGAGATCCGCTACAGGTTTGGCCCTGGGACTATGGTCCGCAACATAATCCTAGACCTGGACAATTCGGGACCCGACGAGATACTATCCTCAATAGACCGCGGGATCGAAGGGCTCGACGTTGGTCTGCTAGTTAACAATGCTGGGATGGCATACTCGCACCCGAGGTTCATGCACGAGACCGAAAACGAGCTGATAGAGGCCATGATAAGGGTGAACGTCGAAGCCATGGTGTGGGTTACTAAGGCGGTGCTCCCCCGGATGATGGAGAGGAAGAAGGGCACGGTGGTGAACATCGGATCGGGTTCGTCGGTCGCCGTCACATCGTTCCCTCTGTACACGCTCTACGCATCTTCAAAAGCGTAAGCCATTGATTTCATTCTCTTTTCCATCATTTGAAACCCTAGTCTATCGTGATGGCTGACGTTTCTCCATATATATATATATATTATATACACGTACTTGCATGTTGGAACCCTAGTCTACAAGCCGTATCCCGATTCCCAACAGTGCATGCCATGGCTCGTGATCGTCGGTTACCGCCCGTCGTAGTTCATGTAGTGTTATAGCCACGGTAGATCTATGACACGTTCGATTTCGTTTTATGTAGCCGGCATGAATGTGCATGGCATGGCATCCTTTGATACCTTGCATGCATGCATGTTTTTCTTTGGTTGATTAGCATTCTATATTTAAAAGTTTAATAGACCTTAACTGATTTAAGTTCAAAAATTTTCTCAATTATAAATTATTTATATTTGTAGAATTCAAATCAAAATATTGTTTAAAATAAATAAGTAACCGATCCGTCTCTACCGTTGCACATTTACTTTAGAGCTATCTTTCATCTCCTAAGATGTGACTTTGTGACTGCCCTATTAAGTCGTACCAATTAGACATTACATCGCCCTAAGTAAGAGGCTGCCTAATAATGGGGGCGGCTACACATTAAGACGGTCACCAATTTTTCCGTTTCAATAAATGAATCATTTAACTGATAGAGAAAATAATTATACGCTATTAGATTTTTTTATTTAATAAGTATTATTAATTATATATTATTTAATTAAACTGTTGAATAATTTAATAATCAAACGGCAAAAGCTCCTTCAATTTAGGTCATTTTACAAACCCAATATTAGCAAATCTATGGGACAGGCATGGAGCCCTAGAACAGATAATAAGAGGCACATTTTGCTGTCTACCAAAGGTAGGAAAAAGTCCGATACGCAACGGGTATACATGTGACATATATTTACAAGTCAATGGACATCTAATATATCGGTAAAACAGTTACAGATATCTGAAATATCGCAAATAATATATACCGGTGTTTTAAACACGTGTTGACTTATGACAAATATCACATGTTGTACTCGTTACACTTAAAACTCTCTCCTCAATTGACGGATGCCTTTCGTATTTTTCAATTTCCTTATTGTGGGGATGGCTAATCCATTCGGTCCGAGTTTTTCAATATGAGCTTTCTCCATTCGCAAGACTTGAACCTGAATTCTCACATAAGAGGAAGAGATGTCTTACTCATTTCGGCAGGTTTGTAGTTCAGGCGACCTATTTATATCGGGTCGAGTTCATTCACGAGAATTACTTTTCAGTTGATTGATAACATTGATTTCGAGCGGAGAGGCTATCCGGGTGAATTACCCTTCAGTGGATAGACTACCTTTTCCAATACGTCAATAGGCTGCCATATTTGCAACCTCGTCGTTGCTTTTGGTCTTACTACAAAGGTGGTCTCATCGAGGACCTGAGGGAAGGTCTCTTTCCAATGGCTAATTAGTCATCCTCTAGTTTCATCAGTATGCTTGTTATAAATCCGTCCGTGGCTCTATTTTTCGGTTTTCACGTCGACTTGTGGGTTGTGCGGAAAGGCCGTGGGTAGTAATGGTTGTACTGATCAAATCCCGACTCGGTAAGACCACGGGGAGTGCTAGTTCTCGTCTCTCATCGTTTATCGAACCTGGACATCGCGATTGATGATCCGATCACATACCGAACTCTTACTCTGTCCT
Source organism: Lagerstroemia speciosa (assembly GCA_037672795.1). NCBI lineage: Eukaryota > Viridiplantae > Streptophyta > Magnoliopsida > Myrtales > Lythraceae > Lagerstroemia > Lagerstroemia speciosa. The sequence continues at coordinate 2,331,175 of CM075299.1, forward strand.
TTTACTCGCAGTTTCATGGCTACTTTCTCCAGATCCATCAGCCTGGAGTACCGAAGCCATGGAATCGACATCCAGTGTCAGGTATTTGCCCTAACTTTGTCCTTTCATCGCTACTGCTGTCACAAGTATCAAAATGCATATCGAAGGTAGAAATACGTGTGTCTGCATTTCCCGTGCAGGCGCCGCTGTTTATCTCGACCAAGATGACGGAGCTGGGAACGAATGTACTAGTCCCATCGGCCGAGACGTACGGCAGATCGAGCGTGAGGTGGATTGGCTACGACGCCCTCTGCTGCCCGTTCTGGTTGCACTCGGTGCAGTCTTACGTTACGCGGTCCCTCCCGGATTCCCTCGTGAGCTGGTGTTTCTTCCGGTACTTCCTCGGGATACGCCGGGCAGCTCTGGGAAAGAGCACGCCGACGAGCTAGACCTGGATGCAGCCTCTGCTCGGGGATTTGCGTGCGTTGGAATTTCATGTTCTTTCTTGTGTGAGGCAAGACGCACGAACTGGAGCGCGCTTTGGTTTGTAAGGTTCGTGCCTTTGCTGCCTGGTGAAAGGCGTAAATAAATGCCTTCTGCAGAATGGGTTAGATCATGGCCTTTGGTTGCACGAAGCAGATAATGATTTTTTTTTCTAGCACTGGTATTTAAAAGTTCAATGGACTCCGAGACTAATCTAATTCGAATCCGGTGGGTCCTTTGGTAAAATTCTCCAAGATAAATTCTCTCCATTTACATTATTCAAACTTGATATATTATTTAAGGTCCTTGCATATTCGAAGATGCGATAAGTCCAATAATATGGTTCATGTTAGATCGTTTCATTGTGAGATAAAATTCTAAAACCTGTGTATTTCATTAATCGACGTGACTCAAATACGTTAAATATCTGCCCAAACCCCGGACTTGTGATACGGCGAGCCCGTTCCATCCAAAAGGCTAACTTATTAGGTGGTAGCATATATCCAATTCTCTTATAACCGTGTTTCAATTCATTAACTTTTCGATTTGGATTTATTCTTGGATACCTGCCCTCATGTGAGAACATGTTAACACATGGCATGTTCCTTGAATACATGCCCTCAACAACAGACCGAGAATTGGGTGTTTTTCTTTCGTGCTCAGGCTAGGGGAGCCAACCGACCACGAGACAAATTTTTCTTCCGTCCTCGAGCTATGTAACTGACCATGAGCAGTGTATTCATTTCAGTCTCGGGTTGATGTGGTGTGAGTTCATGTAATAAGTTGCTTCATTACAATGTAAAACATTCACTTTTTCATTTATAGGCAAAAACAATGCATTAGTTAAGTAACAGTGTCAGAAATACAAAATTACAGAAGCGTTAGATCTACTCTTGTCAGTAGCTATACGAGGATCTTCAGTAGGTATATACTAGGGTTTATAGAATTTCTACCATATCTAGCCTAGCCAAGACTTTTTTTTTTTTGAATAACTGAGGTATCTGAGCACTTTTAGGGTCCGACTAGCAGTGGTTACGACACCTCATTCTCGGGGTACATGTAATAACCCGCAAACCACATGTTTCGGGTAAGTCAAGATAAATCCTAACGGGGCTCAAGAAGGCTAAAAAGTTTAGCCAAGACATCGGTGTACTAGATCTGGGTGAACATCGAACACCACTAAAAAGTACATAGATCCTCAAAATGGAAACTTGTCCCAGTTGTCCTAGTGGATGAGGTTTCGAATTAAATTCTCGACTACCCCACGAGCATTATTCGCACGGTCGTGAAGAAGCCAAGATGTTCAAAATGTCCAAAGTGATGGCTTTCATTTCCCAAGGAGTGTCCCTAGGTCGCTTCACTACTTTCCAAAGAGCTTCTCTCATAAGATATTCACCTGATTTACAAAAGATCCAAACCTAAATTATTAGATAGTGACACGCAATTTGTCGGATGAGAAATTTATTTCTCACCAAAACCAAAACACTCAATTGTTGGATCTTCAATTGCATACGAGAAAGTCGGGTATGTTATCAGTACACTGTGATAGTGTTGATTTGACGTCACAAATTAATAAGATTAAATATTATTTATGGGACTGTTTTTCATCTGCTTTAAAATTTTATTAAAAAATTTAAATTAACTAAAAATAATTAATTTGTGACACCACGTCAGCGCTTATATACCCATTTTAAACCTTCTTTTTATGGTCCAACCAATAGAAAAAGGAACTCCTAACCGTTATTTAATCAATGTGTATGCTGCTAATCATTTGTTATGGGAAACTTTATTTATTCGATGCAGCCTTTGCGTTATTCTTACTTAACGTAGCTCTCTCTCTCTATGTATATATGCTGTTTTGATCATTTTTTGCTTATTTAAGCAAAGTTCCACCCTCTCCTAGCAATTATTTTCTTCTATAAAAAAAAGAAAATTTAATACAGTAATAGCATCCGTTATACGAAGAGATCATCACAAGTATAAGTTATTCGAACCGTGCTCCTTACTCATGTCTCGTAAATGAAAGGAGGATGGGAACAGTTATGACCGAAACACCGTGCTATATAATATTCGAATTTCTGCATCTCAACCGATGTAGAAGTTCATGCATTCACCTGGAGATGTAAATGGGGTAATATAATTCGCGAACAGTTCGAGTTTGATTTGGTGAAAGCTTGAATTCGACATCGATCTTACTGATCTCGAGCTCAACCGCTCGAGTTCGTCAGTCGAATGTGTCAAACCAAGTCTAATAGTGTTCGGCTAATAAAACTCACGGGTCAAAAATAAACTTTTTGTTTTACATAATAATAATCACTATTATTATTTAACTTCGAGAAATTTTTAAAAAATAATCAACACTACCATATCAGATTCTTGTTTAAAACCCTTATTTCGTTCTTTTTCACTCACTCACGAAACTCTAATTGTAATTCATTCTCCCCTCTTCCTCCTTAGTCTTGTGCGGTCGAACTATATTTTCTTTATCGGCTCGACTTGTATAGGCTCGACGGACTTTCATTTGCTATAATGAGCGAGGCACAAACTTAAAGCATTGAGCTCGGAGCTATAACATTATAGATTCGTGTTCAGTTGGTTTAGACTTCAACATCCACCACTTTTAACGCATTTAAAATAATAATATCTTTTTATAATGAAAAATTGGAAAAAATTAAAAGAATTTACGGTAGGAAAATCGAAAGGGATAAAATTAAAGAAAAAGAGCACGTCCTAACGACGCCGTATGACTTGTTTTCTTCCGGAAGACAACCTCCGTGTCCAGCCCGAAGCCGTCAACCTTCCTGACGTGGACGACGTCGGAGCCCCTGAACAGCGCCAGCAGGGGCTTGACGCTGAACAGGTCGTTGGCCGAGTACTTGTCGGCCCGGCGGTTGAGCGCCACGTGGAGGACGCAGACGCCTCCTGGCTTCAGGGTCCGCTCGATCTCCCCCACGAAGCGGTCCGGGTAGAGCGCGTGGTCGAACACGTTGGAGAACTCGAAGTCGAAGGTACCGTCCGGGAATGGCTGGCGGTGGAAGTCGCCCTCCACCACGAGGGGCGGGTAGGGGACGAGGTCGATCCCGATGGAGTCGGCGACTCCGACGGAGCGGAGGGCGGCGACCTCCTGGCCCACGCGGGCTCCGACGCAGAGGGCCTTGGAAGAGTTGGAGAGGAGGCCCTGGCGCTTGAGGGAGTCGAAGAAGCCGGAGAAGACCCGGACCTTGCGGTCCCAGTCGCGGGTGGTCCACACGCGGCGGAGCTTGGGGTTGAGGGTCTTGTTGAGCTGGCGCTGGATGTAGGACTCGTAGGTGGTGTACCCCGGGCGGATCTTGAGGTCATCATCGACCGGGTTCTGCGCGACGGCGACGACGACGACATCGGCACCGCGGCGGCGGAGGAGGAGTAAGATGAGCGGGGGGAGGAGGAGGAAGGAGAGGAGGAAGAACCGCAACGGGGGCCGCCTTCCGGGATGCTGCAACTGCGATTGTTTCATGCTGACCCAAGACCTTCGAATCAATCAAGAAAGTGATTGCTTGGATTCAGGGAGGCTCTTGCGGGTGAAAGGGATCAATCTTTTGATTCCCTCCGAATTCGGAACGAGGAGACAGGTGGTGTCTCCGTGGGCATGCAGAGAGCAGCCACAGTGGCGCGATTGCTCGGTATAAATTTAATGAATTAGCTTACATTATATGTGCAAGTGAGAAGTAACTATACATCCAATTAGAAAGATCAAAGAAGACCATCATCACCAAGTCCTCATATTTAGCGCCTGGAGCACAATTCTCCAATTTCTTCATATATATATATATATATATATATATATGAATAAAAAAAGATTTTTTTGTTTGCACCATGTAATATTTCAGGGTCAGCTAAACAGCTTCCCGATATTAATCTGTGGTTGAGTTGAGATTTTTGAAAAAATTTATGTTGACTCTCCTAACCTGGAGATCGATTCTGGGACCATCCATTTGAGACGTAGTGAGAGAACTGCTTAATCAATATTATGTTGGTGAATAAAAAAGATTTTTTAAATTATTTTACATTGACAAATAATATTTGATGAATTAATAATAATAAATGGATATTTAATCAATTGAATAATAATAGATGAGGGTTAGTAGACGGAATAATTGTCTGATCTGCTAATTCTGATCACAGTAGCGACGCCCACCGAGTGGAACGACCGCGCGGGGACCCCTTCTGGGAGCTGTTATCCGGTGCGACGAGGGCTACGTGCGGAACCGTGATGCGGGCTTGCTGGCTGGCCACGTAACCCGTTGACTTGTGATCCAACTTCGTTACGTACACGGCAGGCGCTGAATATGGGAAGCTTGCTGATTTTGGGTCCTTGATTTTTGGCACATGTTCATTTTGGCCCCTATTTTTTGGGGGGTGTTGGTATTTGTCCTCATTCTTTTCCGATCTGTCCTCCATCTCTTGTGAATATCGACCGATGAATGAAACTGAATTCATCGAGGGAAAAAAGGTTCAGTTTTTGTCGTAACTTGTACATTTCCGCATAAAAAAGGTAACATAACATTTTTTTTCCAATAAAATAATTCCTTTAAAAAAATTAAGAAATTCGGGAAAGAATTTCTAGTAATGGGGTCGGGGAAGGGACATGAATTAATAATTGAGATAGTGCTTTTCGGCAATCGTAATGTTCTGTCCTTAGGCTGGAAGGGAACGTGAAATTGGTGGTTGGAGATTCGTCTACTCATGCCAATATGTACATATATATTACATATATGCATGCACATACCTTCCAAAAATGGCTTCCAAATGGACTAAGACGAGAGAGAATCTTCGCGTTCACCATACAACAGCATTTATATAGTGCCACAAAATAAAAAATAAAATTTAATCAATTTAAATTTTTTTTGAAAAATATCATGAAAATAATTTAATTTTATTTATTTGTAACATACCGCGTAAATACTGCTATATAATATGCTCGTTATATAAAAGACTTTCTCCGAAAGAATGGCAAGATGCCATGCATGTGTTCTCCAGACTGGAAATTTTATAACGAGGATTGATCGATGTGGTGCAAGTAACACCTCTTCTTTCCTGGGTTCAAGCTCCGCGGACCGAACCAACTCGAACCTCAACTAATAAAGATCTATACAGATTTATAAATATCAGATAGTATACCGGAGAATAGGGAGTAATATGGAAGGGCAAGAGTCAAGAATTCAAACACCCCACGTCGACCCAGAGACCAACAACTCAGGCCTTCTAAGATTAGGCTTTTCAGCCTCTTAACCTAACCACGAGCAAGTCTCATGGCTCTCCTTGCAAAACGGTGGAGCCCTTTCCCACATTAGCCACTGCAACTCTCCTTCATAAGCCACGCCCCCTCCTTCCTTCCCAAGGAGAGAAGAGAGAACATCCCCGACCCGGTTATCGTACCTACCAAGGCTTCTTCCATCCCGATCATACTGAAATGGCACGCCAGGTTGCAGTCCTCGTTCTCGTCTTCATGGCCTTGATCGGCCTCGCCTGCGCAGGCACTGCCCTGGAGAGCACCATTGCCCCCGTCTCATCCTCCGATGCTGTCGAGGCCCCCGACTCCACCATTGGGGCGATCGACGAGGGCACTGCTCCCTCAGGGAATGACAATGTCGAGGCAGCACCCCTCGGGGGGCCAGTCCCTCCCGGTGCCTTCTCCCAGGATGCTCCTGCTCCATCGCCCGGGCAAAGCGGGGCTGCCACGCTCAAAGCCTCTGCAATCGCCGCAGTCGCTGTCGCTGCAGTTGCCGGGCACTTCCTCTAAACAAGGGTGCTCCGCTGCATCCCAAATAGTACCAGAATAATGTGCCGGACAATCCATACAACGATTGAATTCGATCTTCTATTTTTTGTTAACGATGTTTCGAGCCAATATGCTGTTGAATAAAGATGGCCACTGGTGGCATTAGGTCCCAGGCATTCTTGTAAACATTTCCTGTATAATGTTGCATTCATAAGGAAAAATATTTTTGACAATGACGAGATTCAACAGGCCCTCGGACATATACCGATGTTTTCTCAACATATCCAATCTCCCAACCGGATGGGATAATCTGCCATAAGACTCATCACAAGCAGTAAAGCTTTCCCAAGTCCTACAGTTACTGTCTGAATCGATGATTTCCGGAAGAGCCAACATCAGACATGGTCGGATGATGCAAAAGCATCGGGCAGAGATTACATGGAAAACATGGAAATAGTCTTGCATCAATGAGCCAACCGGATCAGAAAGAGTCTTATGCCCGGAACAGGAAGTGTTTGTCGATATATAACAATACGGAAGACAAGCTCGAATCGTTATCCTGCTATTGCTGAACATGAAAAAGAAAAAAATGGCAATTCAGGTCTAGTCTAAATAATGTACCTGCATCCGATCCCAAATTTCCTGTGGTTGAACCTTGCTAGCTACACAGTTGCAGCATCCTACTGTTTCTGCTCAGGAAGAAAACCTAGACTATGATAAAGAATGGACGCGAGAAATACAAATGCGGGAACAAAATCTTTGCGTATTTTACACCAGCTAGTGAAGCAACTCACAGGTTCAAGTCAAGGCATGCAAAGACAGGTTGCTGCAGGTGGGATCGAGGAACCAGGTGGAGGGTGCACGTGACCCTGGGCATTTCAAGATACTTTTCGCCAAGTATGCCACCAGAGGATTGGACTTTTGGTTTTTGATTCAATACATTCCCTTGAAAACTGGATTTGTACGGCAAATGCTAGCTCCGTACTCTTCGTACTCTGCTTTCGTATGGCAGGCCTGCAAATAAAGCATAGATTTCTCAGACCGAAGTATCGAAAAACATACAATTTATGTTACAGCACCTGCTAACAACCCCACCATAGATTATAGAGATGCATATTGTCTTGAACTCCTTTAAAACAACGCGGCCCTAGAAGAACTCAATCCTGCTTATGTCGTGCCATTTTCATGTAAAAGATCCATACGAGTAATACAGCTAATCATGTGAATACTAGAAACATGCTCCATCAAGGATTTTGGAGCTGTCATCTTAAAATCTTCTAACTTCAAGGGAATTAAGTTTGGAGACTCCGAGAAGTAATACAGAGAATCACATCAGAATTAGATATAATTGGTAAGAAGAGTTGAAGGACATGCCTCAAAAAACTCAGGCGTAGATGCAAGTACAGAGCCACCAAACCAAACTGCAAATCTCTGGATAGGATGGCTTACAACATTCACTTCTACTGGTTGTGCCTGCAGGGGAAACGATAACATGAGAAGAAGCCCTTTTCTACCCAGCTAACTCAAATAACTTTACAATGAAAACCACATAGCTAATGAAATCTCAGCAGAATCTAGTAGACTTACTTTTATTTCCCCACCAAGTCGAGCTTCAGAAGCAAGAACTCGAGCATCAACAATCTTCTTCAAATCCCGCTGTAACCTCCTGTGAAAATCCTTGAACATGGTTGAGCCTCCAGACAGCACTATATTCTGCAAAAGTCAAGCTGTTCTCTATTAGAGAATATTGCCTACTGGAACAGCAGCATAGCAGCATAAAGAACATGTCTCACAAGAACAAATTGACCCCGGAAACTACAATATGGATTTAGTTGATGGCAAACAGTTAAAATATGAGATGGATTATTATACTGAGCTTAGGTGACAGTCAAGAAAAGACATTATTATACTTTCCAACAAAAAAACTTTCCACTTGATGGCATTTATCGGCCAGACATTCAAAAGGTTTTCTAAACAGCACCTTGTACAATGCCCTCCTTGTGTCAATAGGGGCAGACTGTATGCATTTGTCAATCACATCAGGTAAAGGAGTAGTGAAATCCGCACTGTAAATCTCTGGATTAAAGAAAACCTGCACAGAACATTATTATCAAGATTAGCCATCCATGAAGTCAGAAATAAATTGCAAGTGCAGCTCAGCAGCAACAAATTCAAAGGAGCAACATCAAACCATAAGATCATGGCTGATATTTTATTTAATCAATGAAAAAAAGCGATATCTGAAAGCTAACCTCTGGACCAAGAAATCGTTCATAGCCTATGTCGCAAGAATATGGTGCTCCTGTCTTTGGCTTTATCCCTTTCCACTGCTTGATATACTTGGATGGTTCTTTGTCATGCTTATTAAATTCCTGTAATTGAGAAACTGCGTCATCTCTAGGCTGCTTAATATTGAAAAATATTAATATCTTCTCCTCTTAGAAGAATTACATGGGTGAAGTCAATGGAAAAAGGTCAAGCACGCAATCAAGGGTAAATTCAAGGGAGAAAACCTTGACAATGTCAGAGCAAGTGTAGCAATATGTTTCCTTTACTTTGCGAGCTACTTCAAAGGAATCTTCCGGGGGTACATGTTCGCCCCTCTCCTACATGGAAAAGAATTTACCACAAATCATAAAATTTTAGATAAAGGTAAACATTATCAACAAACACAAAAACAGCTATTATTTCAGGCTTATTTTCAAAAGAAACTGCATAAAACCCTTCACCTAGTGACTAACAACCAAGATCCTAAGACACATCTTTGAGTAAAAGATGAAGTACCCGCATGAGCTGCTGGATGAAAAGAGTAACATCTTTCCCAGATATAGGGATAGATCTAATGCTGCTACCGATAACATAACCATCTGCAACAGGCACAACATGAGCAGCCCCATCTCCAACATCAACAACAACCCCTGTCATCTCACACTAAGGAAAACAGTTGGTCAATCTTAAAGAAGAGAATTAAGCAGGCGAGAAGATTAAGAAACATAAGTTATTCAAGAGATAATGATTCCAAAACCAAGGGCATTGAAAATTTTTCTCATCTTATGTCAATATTTCTTCTCTTTAATTGTCGCCATAAGCACACTATTCTAGACAACCAAGAGAAATTTGTTAAAGCCACTGGCAAGTAGCAACAGTAGATTCAACAAGATCTTCAAAAATGTCAATCCAAGCTCAACTTCCTACAAACACTTCCAGGGTCACTAAGCAGTAATTCTATAGCAGCTTCTTCTGTACCCAACTATAACACCTACAATCTCGCATATAGCATACCCAAACAGCAGAATTCAAGCTGTAAAAGACAAATAATTGAAATTTTAAAACATATAACCAATTACCTGAAGATACAATGCAACTCATGAAATGTCTCAAGTTCAAACAACTACCTTGGATGTTGTGTAACCGGCTGCAAGGGCGAGGACAGGCTGGACTGCGATGTAGAGCCCAGGGACATTGAAAGTCTCGAACATGATCTCTCCAGTGTATTCACGGCTCTCAGGAGGAGTAAGGGGGCTCTCAGTCAACAGGAAGTAGTGATCCTCGGGATCACAGCGGAGGTAGTTGAATATGCACTGCTGCCAGAACCTCTCCATGGCGTCCCAGTTGTAGACCTGACCGTGCTTGATGGGGTAGCTGAGGTTATAAGTGCTGCTGGATCTGGACCTTGAGAGCGCCTCATCCCCAATTAAGAAGTCAAGATCGGCCATCACTCCCGCGCTGTGCTGCGCAAGCCAGTTGCTCCTCTTCGTGGAGGCCCGAGACTGGTTCAGGAACGACTCGTTCACGGCCACCACCGTCGGGACAATGAAGCAGGGCTCCACATTCCCAGCGAATCCCATCTTAGTGTACCTGCGGTCGAGAATCTCAATGAATTTCGACGAAAACCTAATCCACTCAATACCCGCAGCTGGTTGAGGGACGTAGAGGAGAGGGAGAGGAAAGTACCCGGTCCCGTTGTCGATGACGACAGCAGGGCGAGAGGTGGCAGGGTCCATGGAAGAAAGAGAACAGGAGGAGGCGGCGGCGGCTGGGCTGGACCTTCGGCTGAGATCCAATAGAGCGAGGGAGGCAAGGGATCATATTCAGGGGGAGCGCCTGGAGAAGCGCGGGATGGCCGTTGTTGATGGTGACGCAGGCTTGGATTGGAAGCGAGAGCGGCAATCGAAGTACTGTCTCAGCTGATGGCTGTTGGGGACGGCGGCTGAGGTGTGAGGAGCCATCTCAGCGGCAGCGGCGACAGTGTGAACTGAATCGAGGAGGGGAGGCAGTGATCTTCGCCGGCTTTTCCATCGTCGACCGATCGATTGCTATCGTCTGGAGTCGCCTCCGACTGAGCTGTGAGCTGAGCTGAAATGTATACGTTTCTTGGAGATTAATCAATCGAAAGGGAAGCCAGACCAGAGAACATCAGAGGAACCGACGGTACGGAGTCAGCCGACCATTTCCATTTCCTCGCGGTGGGATTTTTTTATTATTTTATTTTAATAATTTTTTTCTTGCTTCGGCTGGGCCCCCCGACAGATGGTTACGTTGACCGGGATGGGCAGCCGAGAGAGGGTGTGGGCCGTCCGCGTGGTGGACCTCAGCAGGCGGCAACGGTCTTGGGATCCAGGACCCCGGTGGGACCGGCCGCGGGGGGAGCATTTCTTACTGAAGTTATATATCAAACGGCGGCAGGTGAGGCCCAGTAAGCTTTTTGCGTTTGTGGGCCCCAGAAATGGGGGGCCCAAGGTTCTTGTCGTAGCCCCTTTTTGTATTTTAAAAAAATACCCTAAAGCGAGGGGGGAAAACACTTGTCTGAGTGGCGTCGCCCGGACTCGAACCGGAGACCTTCAGTGTGTTAGACTGACGTGATAACCAACTACACCACGACACCTCCTGGCAACTTCAATTATGACCAAAACAATCAAACTGTTTTTTTTTTTTTAAGAGGCTGAAGGGCTGTAAATTCCCACAGGCAACAACATCATCGCCACTACCACTACCACCAGACAATTCATTAGCTTCATCCTCCAAATCCACATCTTCCCTAAGAGTACCGTTCTAGTTCGCATAATCAGATCCACCAAGCACCAACGAAGGTTGGCGCAAGTGGAAGGGGCTTGTGTCGCTTAAGCAGAGGTGTCGGGTTCGAGCCCCTGTGAACGCAGCAGACCTTCTTGGGAGGGGTTCCCGGGAAACCGCCCGACAGTATCCCGAATCCGGATTAGTCGGCCAGTCTTCGGGTACCGGACACCGGGTGGGAAACCAAAAAAAAAAATTAAGTTAATGACAGGTGCATAACAGAAATTCGCTCTGTAAAAGCAGAAGAACTCGTGCAAATAACAGGTAGATTGCTGCATTTTCAGATGAATGAAGGTGCAAGATCTACCATGCTGTGGCTGGCGCGAACTGCTGCAGCGAGCTTTAACACCTTTCTGATGCTGCAAAAAAAAAAAAAAAAGGAAAGAAAGATACTCAGTGAGCTTCCCTCGCAGTCGGAGTCCGATCTCCCAGAGTTTGTATCTCCACTGCAAACATCAGACTCCTCAATCAAATGCTCATGTAGAAAATCTTTAAAGTATGAGCATTTTTCAACTGTTGGGATTGGACCGATGTCCGAGCGAGTTGCGAAACAACTAATATAATAGCTGAAGCAAAAGGAGAAAGATGGCCAGGCATGTCTCTGCTCAAGAGCTTCACACAACCCAATCCGAGAGCTTATGCTCTCTTCCTTGGCCCGAAACTTCGTCTCTTGACTTATCATGCATCAGCACCAGCAACTCTCGGAGTTCCGGCCTGACGCCATCGAGGGCTCCGGTGAGAGGTTGCTGAGCGGAAGGGAGAGAATCTACGTTAAAAACGAGGGAAAAAAGGAAAGGAAGAAAAAATAAGGAGAAGAATCACCGGAACGCAGTCGTTTTGCCCAAACAGCAGACAGTTCTATTTGGCGGTGGCGGGCAACAGCGCAGCAACTTGTCCTATCTTCTACATCTTCGTACCCGTAGACTGAGCTTGAAGTGGACGAGCAAGAGCTCAGCAATGAAGCTTCAGCTTCATCGTCTCCCCACAAACACGATCCATTCCTCGGCCCGGAGATGGCTCTCTCGAGCGGCTCCCGACTGCCGTCAGGTACTGTAGATCTCAATAGTTGCGGCTCACTACGCTCTTCTCTGTTCTTGGGCTCTGCAAGGGCTTGTTATTTGGCCAGTCCCTTTGCTCAAAAATCAAACTTTTAATTGCCGAACAGTGTTGTCCTTCGTGGAGAAATTGGGGGTTATTGGTAAAATCTTGAATTCCCCTTTGATCTCTCCCCTGTTTACCCGAAATCTCATTCTCCAGTGCGATTGTGGTTTTGTAGCTCTTCTGTGTATGAGTCAGGCTCATTAATTGCTAAGCCTCCGATAAATAATTGGAGTGGAGAGTGGTATTGCTCTGACAAATATGGTTACATAAATATCCTTGTGCAATCTGTTTTTGAACCTTTTCTTCAATAGTCCAAGAGAAAGCTCAAACCCTTCGGGTTATGATTTTCTTAGTAGTCCAATGGCGTAAGATACGTGCAATATGATGATGTCTTCCCACAGAGCATTATAATTCTTGTCTGCATTTGGATTTTATGTCTCGGTTTGCAGCTTTGTTACTTCGGTAAACCAACTGAGAGTTGGGTATTTTGGACAGAGAAATTGTGCGAAGTTTTCTGTATTCTATTTATAGTTTGGCCATTGTCCTTAAAAAGCAATCATGGGAAGTGGACACTGCCATAGATGATCTTGAAGGTGCTGTTTGACCAGTGATTATGGGTTTTGGCAGAGCGCGTCTAAGGCTGATCAGAGATGTGAAGAGCTCAGAGCAAAGCTGCTCAACAGAAGATGGACATTGGTTAAACCAGATTCACAAATTCACCGAGTAGTGCTCTCCTCTAAGCAAGTGCAAAATGTAGATGGACTGGTTCTGCAGAAGTCGTGGTCTAACGACACCAATCCATCATTTGCTGATGAAGTACTGGAAACTGATTCCCTATCCCCATCATTCTACGTCGTGAGGGATGACTTGATTCATCCCTTAATGAATGGCAATAAGGCAAGGAAGTTGGACGCACTGCTGCCTTACTTGGAGGACCATTCGGTGACAGACGTGGTGAGATTTCATTGCATAGCGGGAACAGCCCCTTTCTATGCTCTTACGCCATAATGAGATGGCGAAGATAGACTACAGAGATGGCCTTCTAATTGTTTAGCTTTCCAAACCCAGTGCACTTGCAATTTTCATTTTCCACGTTTTATGCGGCAAAAATCTGCTCATATTATGAACTGCATAGACATTCTATCAAACAATTTTGACATTTGGTTCGAATGTACAAGGTTACCTGTGGAGGTTGCCAGAGTGCCCATGCAGCAGCTGTTGGTAGGTAATGAATTGCAGCCCTTATGAGAAGCAAATCTCAATTAGATTTGTCTTCAAGGCTTCAAAACTTCCACACCTTTTTTCTTAATGAGAAATTACTTGAAGTGTCTCCTACAATGTCCGTGTGCAGCTGTTTCATGTGCGGAGAGAGGACTGAGATCGCATTTGCTTCTTAGAGGGGAGCAGCCTGATGTTCTGACCGGTTATAATTTGGTCTCGACTATGTATGGGAACGTAACTTATGTGCCAAGATCTGTTTACGCCAATAGAGAAGACATGCTTATTAAACACGCAGGTCTAGTGGCAGATAGCAGTGGATCGGCTCTGTCCTTGACTGATATGCTGGAGGCTCCGACAAGGATCCAAGAAAGAGGTGGGAGAAAGGTGGCAATTGTAAACGAGGGTGCAGGAGATTCACCGGCATTGTTAGGTAACTCTTGGAGTCTTAATATAGGGGGAACTGACTTTTCCTTCATTAGACATTTCTTTACAATGTATTTCTCCTAGGCATGATACGCCTGCTGTGCTATCTTTCCGAGAGCCACCTGTTCGGGAAAGAGAGTGCTGTGAAATTAGTTGTTGATGCCGGAACTGGGACTACTGCTGTTGGGTTAGGGCTCGGAACCATTTGTCTCGGGTAAGTCCTGTTAACTTACTTCTGTCTTGGCATTTCCTTTGGTTAATTGAGATAAAACATTCGCAATAGTTGTGTGCACGCTCAAGAAACCACAAAAAATAAATAACTGTGGTAACTCTGCCAGGCTCCCTTGGAATGTAACTGCAGTGATGCTTGCTGATACGATTGATCAGTACAGACGCAAGGAGCAAAAGTTGATCTCTGACTTTAGAAGGCATTTTGGATTCAATCTGGAACATTGCTTGGATGGATTGGACGGTGGAGTTGTGAGCTGGGTAGAACGTCGCCAACCAAGAAAGTGAGTAAAAGGCTTTGCTACTGATAATGTCCATATGTAAACCCTCCACAGCCACGATCACTCGCAAAAGCATATGCATCCATTCAAGTTGCCAGAATCATGTTAAGCAGCGCGACCAGAGCTCAAACCCGAGACTTGTCATGCACCTCATTTCATTCTTTTGGGTTCTAATCTCTAGCCAATTGACATGCTTCTTCTAATTAGCTTCAAGGGTCGGTGCTTATTCATGTGGCTGCAAATGAAGATGTGCATGCTGCTATCAGAACTTGATCCGCTCCCTGGCATTTTTTTCAGGTTTGGAAACGTGATAAAAGGCGAGCTAGAGGCATGCCAGCAAATCGCGCGGCAAACAGGTATTCTCGTCGACCCAGTATACACCTTGGCGGCATGGGAACTGGCAACCTTCCAATGCGAGGAGGAAGGAAGGGATGGTGACAAAGCTAAAGTGGTCATGCTTCACACTGGGGGCACGCTGGGCATGTTCGGGCTAGCTCAGAGGTACAAGTCCCATTTCCGGACACTGAGCCAGCAATCAAACAGCTAAGTATGTTAGAGACAAGTCAATTTCTCTTTGCATTTTCACTTACCGTGAAAACACTAGCTGAGGGGACATTTGGTCCGAGTTCCGTGAGATTACCATGAATTTTGCAATCGAACAGCGTAATCTGGTTGTTCGATCAACTTTACATGGAAACAAGCCCAGCACGATGAATTGTTTTGTGCATTCGATTGCTACGACAAGTTGTACTATATAATATTTTAAACATTCTTGATCAAAGTGTAAATGTAAATGGTTTTTGAGCAATGAACACGGTGCTCGCTTGTGGACCTGACATTCAATTTGCCCTGTAAAAGCCGCTTTGAATCTCTTGTGAGATACTTTTTTTAAAAAATAAAACTTTCGGGTTTAATTTTATAAATATAAAAATTTATGGTTAAAAAATATTTATTTTTTAAGAGAGTGAAATAGAAAATGCCACGTAATGAGACAATAAATATAGTACAGCGGGACCCACTTCCCAATAAGTTGCAACTGCAAATTCGAGTCGCCACAGTGAGGGAGCACTATGTGGCCGTCCAGCCTTTGTCCTTTTTTTTTTTAATAATTATATGACCAGCATTTAAAAATTTAACAAAAATTCTCACAAAAAGAATTTTTTATATTTATAAAACTCCCCGATTTAATCCTATAGTAGCTTCCGTCGTTAAATGTCATACATCTTATTTCCATTCCCCTTAAAAAGCGAGTCTTAGGGCACCGGATTCGGTTTTTTTTTTATAGAAAAGAATCGAATCCATGAATTATGAACTCGGGTGATTGTTCTTACACTGAACCGAATGCATTTATCGTCCCCTTTTAATTCTTTTCTCTTTCAATTATGAACCAGACCCATAAATATAAAATGGATTAAGGAAAGAGAGAGATAAAGTGATACATGAAATCTCGTGCTCTTAGCCTAGCTCGGCACCTACAGGTCTACGGGAACGCTCTGCAAGCTAAAGGTCCTGCGCGCTCGAGAATCTCTTAACAGTGCCTTCCTTCCTTAAAATGGCAAATGCAAAACAAAGAGACAAATAAGCATCACTTTCACTTGCTTTTGGAGCCCATCCTCGACAAAAGTTGCTCGATCTGCGTTCAATGCGTCCGCTCACGCGAAAATCTCTCCCGGGCGTGATCGTACGGCCGTGACAGATACCGATCCATCAGGAGCCCACTTCTAAGCTAGTCAGTGTGCATTGTTTAACAATCTGCGATCGGACGCACGGCAGACAGTGGCTCGATACACTTTATATGGCGGATGTGAGGCCAGTGTTGGTGAAGATGGATACTGTTTAAATCCACGGACGTGGAGCTTGCAGATAGAGCTTAAGGAGACTGCCCCATGGCTACCTAAACGGCAGTAACAGTAATGGCAGTCCGGCTACAAACTTTAAACTTGAGAAAAATGGTTTAACAGAACTTATACACTTCTTATCTTGTGACCTAAAGGATCTGAGTTCGATCCTGCCCATAGAATTTCCCGGGCAGACTTTCATCGCCTTTTTCTTCTACCATTTCTAGGTTCACATGACTCCTCTTGCACTGCAAAAAAAACTCTGGACTCCCTGTTTACTGTGAACACGTCAAAAAACTGAACAACCGCACTAACAGTAAATGCGATATTACTGAAGACCTAATACAGTTTGAACTTTGAACTACTGAACCACCGTTGTACACTGTACTAATTAGTTTAGTTTAATGTCGTTGTGAGGGGTTGGTTGGTGGGCGTGCCATCGAGAGAGGACATGAAGTGGAAGACAGAGCCATGCAAAGCATCGAAATTCCACATTATATATATATATATATATAGATTATGTATAATAATATATGATTAATTTGATGGTGGTGGCTTCGGAAATCCCATTAATCGGACTTTCTGCACGTGTGTCTCCAATATCATATGCACACGATACGCTCGTCCCACGGGCAACACGTGTGCACTTGTGTGCCGCATTTTCACCGAGAAAACTCAATACAAAAAGAATTTTATCACTTAAAAATCGATCCAATTTAAACTGAATTAATCACAAATTTATAAAACTTTTATATATCAGCTATATAAAATTTTTTAAAAAAATCTAAACCGATTGAGAAGTGCAAAAATGTGAAGGATGACCTCAACTACTACTATTATTATTATTTTGGTAAATCCTATTATTATTATTATTATTAATTGAATAAAATAATAAAAAAGTGAGAGTATAAATTGATAAGACAGAAAGGTCTGACTGATGGAAGTGTGTGGATGGGGGAACAGCCTTTTTCTCACCTCATCTCCTGCAGTAGACTAGTGCTATAAATATTCTTTTCTCATGAAATTAAATTTTTTTTTTAACGCAAGGGAATGTAACAGTAATGACGATTAAATGATGTTTAAATTTTTATTAGGTATAATGAATCTGGTAACAATATAGTTGTATAAGAATTTGCGTGAAATAGGAGATAAAGTAATGGTACCGAAAGATCTGATAGTTAAATGTTAGATGAATTTACTACTGTAATCTTATTTTTTTGGAGTAAACCATCAAACTAGTAATCAAAATTTCAACTTACCATTAGTTTAGTTATTGAAATGTGAAATGCATCAATTCGGTCCTCACTGTTAATTCCCGTTAGTCAATTTGATCCATGAGTTATCACGTTGTTTAAGGATGTTGATGCGGACGGTGGCTGCCGAGTCAGCGGGTCCACGTGGTACGTGACGAGTTATAAATAGTTGAAGTTAAAAAATAAAATATGATTTTATCTGCTTATTGATTGTCGCATGACATGTGGGTGGCCGCTAATGTGGCGGTCACCATCCACGTCAGCATTCGTAAACGACGCCATAATGCACGAATCAAATTGACCGATGGAGTTAAACGGTGATGACCAAATTGATGGTTTTGAAATTTTAAGAATTAAACTGATAACTTATTATAAATTTAAAGATCAATTTGACAGTATACTCGTTTTGTGATCAAATGAATATTAATACTGAAAATTTAGACAGATAGATCGGAAGATTAAAAGAGACTAAAAATCCAAATATTTCCACTGGTTAGCACTAAAGACTTCCCATATTGGACTGACCAAAACCCAAATTAAAAAAAAAAAAAAAAAACAATTGTTCCCATGTTGTTAGGTTATCAATAATTACATTAGTGATGATTTTTTTTCAACTTCAAATGATGTTTAAAAGTTTAATATAGTTTAAATAAACTCAAGTTCAGAACGATTTGGTACGTGGGTAATAAAATAAAAGATTTTCAACAACAAATTTTCTTTTTTTTCCAAATTTACAATTTTATATAAATAAAAAGTATTAAATCATCGTAACAAAGCAGTTTGAGCCTTGAGATTGGTTGAAACAATGAGGAGCTTGCTTTGATTTTTTTTTTTTGTCAAATACCCTGAAAAAATTAAAGAGCATCTCTGTCAGAACTTTTTTTTTTTTTTTTATAATTTCTCATCCGGTGTACGGTGCCTGAATGTTGACCGATCAATCCGAATTCAAGGTACGGTCGGACGGTTTCCCGAGAACCCCTCCCAAGAATGTCTACTGTATACATGTATTCATGGGGACTTGAACCTGACACATCTACTTAAGCGACATAAGCTTGTTCCACTTGTGCTAACTTTTATTTGTATCTCTGTCGGAACTTGGTAACCTAACCAAAGCTCAAGTAATCTTTCCTTCCTTTTTTTTTCAACTTCTCCAGCCACATGCAATTAAAATTATTTTTTTTTTTTTTGGTCGCCAGCCACGGTATCCAAGCAGGCCCCACCAGCGGTGAGATGGCATCTTTCAGCCAACCATACTTGACTAATCCGTTGGTCGCCCCGGGTCGCACGCCTGGCAAATGCAATTAAAATTATTACCACTTGAAGGAAAGGGGGAAAAAAAAGAGAAAAAAAAAACACAGTTCCAGGTTCGGAGGGGAGAAATTTTTCGTGTTCCTCCACTGGAGAACCCTGGTCAACTGCAGCCTACTTGGTCAACTTTCCACAATCAGAATTCCTATCTGGGAAATATCGTCGATAATGCGTAAGATAAATGGATATTTTCCGATATCTGTAACTTTTATTTGATCGAACCAAACTCGAGTACGTAAACAGAATTTTACGTAAAATTCACGAAGATGGTCGGTTCCATCCAGGATGAAATAAACAATTTTTCAAGGGAAAAAAAAGGAGAAAAATGAATATTCTCATTTGCATGCATGGACGATGGAAAAGTCTTCAGTGGAGCGATCATACCGACATGATATATCCATTTAATCAGAATTCACTATTTATATATATTTTTTTAATTAGGTTTCACTATTTATTAAATTTTTTAAATCTTATAAATCTAAACTCAAAAATGCATTTGTTCAAAGAACATAAAAATGCCTTTTTTGGATCATAGTACATATTTCTTACTATTTATATATTTTTTTATTTATGATTCATCATCTATTTAAGATTTTTATTTTTTAAAAATATTTTTTAAGATTTAATAAATATAAATATATAATTATTAATTATATACTAAATTTTAATTAAGTAAATATATTACATTAATATTTCTTATATAATATGATCGCTCTCTCAAAAACTCTATCAACGCGACTGGGCATGCGACTGGTCAAAATACTCACACGAGAAAAGTACGTCCCAAAATTTTCGATCGGTACAATTATTTTCTCCCGTTCCCATTTTTTCCATTTTTTTGTCTGTTTTGGACTCATACACACTTCGATTTTTTTTTTCACTATATATTCCACCACAATAAATTAAATAAAAAGAAGCCTTCGCGGTAATAAAAATTCATTTAATCGGGAAATTACAATACCATCTAAACCAAGTAACATGGCATAGAAAAGGATAGATGAGTAAAATTCTGTACGACGGTTAATCGGGCAAATCTTTTATACGACAGTATTATCATGCGACAGTTTTTAAACAGTTACATTAATTATTAAAATTCTGTTATTTTTAATATTCTTATAGAATTATAAAAATAAAATAATCCTGAAGATATTTCAATTTTTATTAATCGATATTATTATTAAAAAATACTTGTGATATTGAAAAGTATTTCTTAGATTAAGATGGTAATGACGCGTGTATATATAATGTATGTAGATGTTTGCGCGACTTACGATGGGGGAAGGGCCTTTTGGTAAATTGGGGTTCGGGGAAGGGAAAGGGCATTGGATGGAATGGACATTTTCAGCTAAACTCTGCGAGCTTTGAAGCGAAAAGGAAGAGTTGAGAGGGAAAGAGGAAGGAATAGGAATAGACATCTCTCTCTCTCTCTCTCTCTCTGATCAACTGAGGCGACACCCAGAGCTCCGTTTCCACTTTCCAGAGAGCTCTCTAGTCTAGAGAGAGTTGCAGTGGTAACTGTAGACTTATAGAGAGAGAGAGATAGAACTAGACCGTCGCAGTGAGAGAGAGAGAGAGCTTAGTGTTGTGTTTGTTTCTGTTCATGTCCTATTACTTGGGAATCGGACACAGACATGGAATCGCGCTGTTGTTGCCGGAAAACGGCCTAGTCGCCGGTCTTTGAACGGTCAACACTTCCTCCCGGGATTCACCTTCTCCGTCCCAAGCGGTTCCGCGGCGAGGGCTCGGTTTCGGAAACGGGATCCCCCATGGCCGAGAACTTCGTCGTACGTGTCAACCATGGCAGCTTGGACCCCCGAGCTCAGGAGTTCCGGCCACAGGTCAACCCGAGCCACCAGCCTCAACCGACAACGACCGCCCCCTTCTTCGTGCCTCCTCCTCCTCCTCCGCCGCCGCCGCCGCCTCTGCCGCAGCCCGTGTACCAACCCTACGGCTCACCATACGTGCCCTACCCGGCCCCTCCTCCCCCCACGGCGGCGTTCCCCAGCCCCCCGCTTCTGCCTTCCACCTCCACCGCCACCAGGGCGCTGCTGCTCACCTCGGTGCTGGCGAACCTGGGCGAGGCGGCGGTGAGGCGGGACATGGAGGTGTTCGGCGACGTGAGGGCGGTGCAGATGGAGAGGCTGGTCCAAGAGGGGGCCGTGATCGTGCACTTCTACGACCTCCGCCACGCGAAGAGGGCCCTGAGGGAGATCCGGGAGCAGCATATGCAGCAGCAGTGCCGCCTCCGGCACCATTTCGGCTGCGCCATCCCGGGGGCACCTCCGCCTGCGCCGCCGCCCGCGCATGGGCTCGTCGCGGGACGGGTTGTCTGGGCCCAGTACATCGTCCCCGCCGCAAACGCCATCCTGGACGGCCAAAACCAGGGAACCATAGTCCTCTTCAACTTGGACCCAGACGTCTCCCCGGATGTCCTCAGACATATCTTCGAGCCCTACGGTATATGGCCGTATTTTTTTATAAGTGTTATTTAGCTAAACATAATTGAGATATGGTGTGTCTCAGCCGTATAATATATCATTTGATAGGTTAATCGTTAATTATATCACTTAATACGATCAACATCGAAAAAAGAATTGTCATTAGGTGCAATTTTCCCGTTAGCATTATTTATATTTTGGTTTGTTAAGGTCCCATCAAGGAATTGAGAGACACGCCGTACAAGAAGCACCAAAGGTTCGTAGAGTTCTACGATGTCCGGGACGCCGCCAAGGCCCTTCGGGAGATGAACGGGAAGGAAATCCACGGCAGGAATGTCGTTATCGAATTCAGCCGTCCCGGAGGCTACAGCCGCAAGTTCCTAGATTCCGGCGGATCCTACACCATGTCTAGAACTTCCGCACAGCCTCCACTTCCACCACAGCTGCTGCCGATGCCACCGCTGGCACTCTCGCCGCATCCCATGGTATTCTCTTCAACAGCGGTGCACCAGCTCCCTCAAGCGGAAGAACTCCCGATCAATTCATCGATGCGTGGCCTGACCATGAGTGATAATAAGGTGGAAACCGAGGTGGACTCGAAAGTGGAACCGGGGCCGGTCTCGAGGAAGAGCAGCAACGCAAAGAAGAAGCACGGGAAGCTCGCCGGAGGTGACATTAGGCAGCAAAAGGGTCGCGGCGGCAAGCCGTGGAAGAGTCGGGTATCGAGGAAGCTGGACAGTCGGTTCGATATCAGCGGCGATGCCATTGGGGACGCCAGTAATTCGGGCGATTCGAGGACTACAGTGATGATCAAGAACATCCCCAACAAGTACAGGTCGGTAGTTTAGTCTATCAACCTTGATACTGCCTTTTCTTTCGAATTATTAATCAATTCTATGTGTGAACTGACTTTAAATCTCAATGAATGGATCACAGTCAGAAGCTGCTGCTGAACATGCTGGACAACCACTGTATAAACTGCAACGAGCAGATCGGGGAAGAAGACAGCCCCGATCATCCATTCTCCTCCTACGACTTCGTCTACCTCCCGATCGATTTCAAGTAATTATATCTTAGCTTTTTTGCTTCACTCGTGGCTAATCCAGCACAAGCTATCAATTGACGTTAGTGGGTCATTTGCTATTGTATTGTCATGGCTCCTTTTTCATTAATTCCTCCATGGGTACAAATGTAAATGTCAAGTTTAGATCGATGTGTACGATGGAGGATTGATACGGTTTTCCTTTTGTGATGCTAGCAACAAGTGCAATGTCGGGTACGGGTTTGTGAACATGACATCGCCGCAGGCTGCATGGAGGCTGTACAAGGCCTTCCATCTCCGGCACTGGGAGGTCTTCAACTCCCGCAAAATCTGCGAGGTCACCTACGCCAGAATTCAGGTGAGGATCCAAGTCTTTGATCTGAGACATTTTCGGATTTTGTGAACTTTGAGTGCTTATTTTATGTGATCTGATTGCTGTTTTACAAGGGTTTGGAAGCGCTGAAGGAGCACTTCAAGAACTCGAAGTTCCCTTGCGAGATGGACCACTACCTGCCAGTCGTGTTCTCGCCGCCTCGGGACGGGCGGTTGCTGACTGACCCGGTTCCTGTGGTCGGCCAGGCCTCTCTTAGCAAGCAAGCTCAGACACCACCGATTGAAAGTGGGCTGCAGGACGCTGGTGATGACGACAGCGAATGCTCATCGGACGGCGGCGGCGGTGACGGGGACGGCGGCAGCAGCTCAAACTGCGACGATGGCGATACCTGCTGCTAGTGTCTTCCCCATTCGGCTTGAACGCATTGCAGCAGAAGTGGCAGTTTCGAGATCAGTTTGCATTCACAAATTCAACTGAGAGCCCTTGAAAGGGAAAATGTCCACCGAGCCGCCGCGGACCGCCGGCCACCACTGGTGGCCTTTCGAGCGCCGATGGCTCAGGTGGTCAGGACACCACCTCACTTCCCACTAACGTCTCGTCATTTCACCCTTTTTTTTTTTTTTTGTTGGCTGGTTAGTGTTTCTCTTTTTTTTTTTGGTTAAATTAAGAAAGAAGGTGGTGGGAAAACGTGTACGGTGGGTTTATGTCTCGCTGGTCTTTTTGGTAATTAACCAAAATCGAAGGCAGCGTCTGTTCATGGAGTAAATTAGTAATTATTTTGTAGAATTTCAAAGTTATTTATTCTTTTTTTGTTTTTATTTGGTTGATGTTAATATTACATGCATTGGAAACATTGAAGCATCCATTATCTGTCTGTCTCCTCCATGCTTTTTTGAATATTTAATTGATTATTCCTAACCAATTCTGAAAGTAGAAAGTCTTCTATAATTGAAATTCTGATTATTTTACGTTCGAACACGTCACCTAATTTTTTTTTTTTAATTTATGACGCTTAATGCCAAAAATTTACCTTAAAGGAATGGTCATGAAATCACTACAAGCTGTCGTGTTGATAACAAATTGAGTCTCGAGTGAATCGATGTTCACGGAATGCTTGCTAGTTTATGTAAACGAGCATGCTGAGAGGGGGATTTATGCTAGTGGTATTATTCTCGATCCAAGATGTTGCCGGAGGAATTGACGGTAGGAGATCGTCTCGAGAAGTTCCCTTTTTATTTCTGCTAGTGTAAATCCCGTGCTTCGCGGTGAGGTCATAGATTATTAAAAATATAAATATTTATAATTTGTTAAAATAACATGATGGTAAAAAAAATATACAATGATGTGAAAAATAAGGATACTTTTAGTGTATATAGCTGCACATTATATTATGAATATAAAAATAGTGACCCGCTTATCAGCTAAAGCGGGGTTAGATTTATTGTCTAAGGTAAAAAAATTACAAAAAAAAAATAAAGAAAGGGAAAGACAGGTAAAAAGGGGTGACGATGAAGTGTAGGGTTGTGTGAATTCCATTGCACAAAAAAATTTTTAAAATAAAAAAAGAGAAAATTCCATGGGAATACGCTCCCTTAGGAGGTTGAGAGTAGAAAATTCATCATTCTCTTAAAAAATTGTTGAAATTCTATTTTTCTATATAAATATATAGTTTTTGTGTGTAAAATCCAAGGATGTGCCTTTTTTTCATGTCCTAATGATAGAAAACTACGCATGCTACCAAGGGGTTGGACCGAGTGGTAAGCCGGTGCCTCTTAAGGAGGTCTCGAGTTCGAGACCTCACGTACGCAGACACCACCCTTGGGAGCCTCACTCGCCATTGCCAGGCGTGCGATCCGGGGCGACCAACGGATTAGTCAAGTATGGTTGACTGAAAAATGTCATCTCACCGCTGGTGAGGTCTGCTTGGATACTGTGGCTGACGACCAAAAAAAAGAAGAAAACTACGCATGCATGAACCAACTGAAATTTAGTCCAAAAGGAAAACCCAACAGGTGGAATGTGCATGAACTTAAAAAAAAAATTAAGCAAAAAAGAGTTTCATGAATATTAAAAAAAGATTAAATTGAAGAATAAAAAGATGATAAGGATTCTGGGCACAATAATTAAAAAAAAAAAAAACCTCTTCATCTGGGTTGAGAAATTTGTCCTTTATTATTTTTTTTTGTTACAAAAGAGTTATATGGACTAGAATAAGCTAAAGTAATTGGGAATAAATTGCACACGAGAATAGTATTAGTTATATCAAACTCTATTTCTCAAATTTATCTGTTCTATACATAAAATTTAATTTCGAGATGTTAATTATATCAAACTCTACTTCTCAAAATATATCCATTTATAAGATTTTGACACTCTGAAGTTCAATAATTTTTTTATTTATAAAATTCAATTTCGAAATTTCAATTAAGGAAAAGTGGTAAGGATTGCTCTTATCTTTAAATTTTGGCTCTGTCGGACCCAGCGCTACCGACCTTCAAGAGATTTACGAGTCTCTAACTAATTTAATTCAAGTAGAATTGGTTCGCTGAAGATGAGACTCTTTCAAAATGACCTTTCTAAATGTCTGCCACTGACGTCTATAAATTTAATGGATTTCAATTAATTCAGTTCGTTCCGAGGAATTTTAACTTGTGCCAGGTAGGATGGGGGATGATGATGAGCTGGCCGGGGGAGCGTTTTGACCGGCATCGTTCCGTACGTCTCATGCATGCAGAGCTCAGCTTGTTGAGTTGACAGATCCTCCCTCCCTCTCCCTCTCCCTCTCACTCTCCCTCTCCCTCTCCCTCTCTAGCTTCGGTGTGTAGTGAACTGATGTATGCCTAGAGAGAGAAAGTGATAGATGGTAGGTAGATAGCTCTTCAATAGTTCCTTCATTTTCTCTTTGTACTTGTCAGTCTTACTGCTTAGGTTCCTCTAACATCTCCTTCTCCACCAACCAAACGGGGTTGAAACTTGCCGCTCAATGATAAGGAGAGATCTTGAACCGTTTCAGCTCGGGGCGTTACCGACTGTGAGAGGAGAGTGCTGTACCTCTGAACAAATGAAGGGAGCGCCTTGCTAACTGAACATCGTAAGCTACTCGGGAGCAGTATCTGATTCTACTGTTAGCTACTGGACTCGAACGCTCGGGTCGATAAAGCGGAAGATATTGAGCGAGCATGATCCATCCATCGTAGATGAGTAATGTGAGGTCACGGTAAGACCAACTTCCTGTTCTTCATTTACATCAATGGGAAGTTGTTAGATTCACCTGATATTTAGTCGAACATTAAGATCATCAACTAATAAAAGAGTGTTGAGATGAACGATTCCGGAGGGATGACAAGGATGCTGAGCATGGTCGTACGTAGATTTTCAAGGGTTAGCATTTCTGGGGTTAGCGTCAAACCGAAGGGTTTGAATATATGTTTTACGTGTTAAATTCTTTATCATGAAATTGTCGACGTGCCCAACTCTCAACCGACTCTGCGATATCACATTATAGGACCTTCATTACAAAGACTTTCTCCATTCTAAATTGTTAGATCTCATGTATATAATATAAGATAATAATAATATATTTATAAGATAATTAAGTATCACTGATTGAGGGTTTAAGTTTTTAAGTAGAAGCAGATTCAGTCTATTATAAAACTTGTTATCAATAATATAATATATGCGAGCGTCTGATCACGACAGTATTTGATACAGACCCGAGCCTTTCTCTATTAGTCTCTCACTGACATAAACCTACAAATTCGACAATTTTCCCTAGACCCAGTCGTATGCATTGCCAATGGTACGTGACACCACAATACATCTAATTCAACACAGACAAAGCCCTGAAGAGAGAACAAAAGAGAGAAGGGAAAAATAGATTCATGGCATGTTTGCCTGTCCAATAACCCTAGAAAACGAACAAAGCAAGAGCAGCCTCCTTTCCTCTCCTCTCCTTTCCTGTCAGACTACTTCACCCCCCAGCCGATTGCTGGGGGGGGTTCAGCCACGTGGACGGCTGGATGTCATCCACGTACACCCCTGTCTTGACCCGAACCCGACCGGCTCCCCCCACCCCGCCAGGGACCCCGAACCTCGTAGTCGTATAGTTAGTGTCAAGGTGCTGACACATTATAAATTATAAGTACCCAAAAATAGATAGTAACAATTAATAAATAAAAAAGGACAGATATTAATTTATTGAGAGCCTGACAGTCTCTCACTGCTCTTTATTTATTTAATTATTTATTTTTGTCCTTTTTCTTGACCTGACTATAACTCACACATTGAAGACAAATCTACGAGCCTGCCCTGCCCCTTCCTTGTGCTCTTCTCTGAACCTGAGCCGATGAGAAATCCATGACAGGTTTTTTTGTGGGAGAAACTCCCAATAAAAAAATAAACGAATAAATTCGATGGGTAGCCAGGTAGGGTTGTGCTGGATTCGGGCCACTGCCAAACGTGTGGGAACTCTAATGAACATCCAATTTTTAAATTATAGGTCGATAAAGATCGTTTCACCTCTATTCTCTTTAAATATAGTTCAACTTTGAATGGTTAAATTAGTCTTGTGAGTTACTAAAAATTGAAAAAAAAAAACACTAATTGCGCCCACAGACATACGTGCTCTGAAGAACATTTAACCTAATTAAGACCATAAAAATGGAAAAAGGAGGGAAAAAAAAAAAAGGAAAAGGAAACCATAGTCTCTCTGCCTCCATTGCAAATTGCAACACAGCCCCTGTAGGATATGCCTCCCGCCTCCTCCTCCTTCTTCTTCCTCCTCGAGACAGTGTCCATTTTCCCCTTCTTTTTTTCCAATTCCCGAAATATGTACAAAACATTTATATTGTTTTTAATAAATATTATTATTCGGTCAAAGGCACGGCCATGTCCCCGCACGCACACAACTCCCAACGGAAACTATTGGCAATGCTTCCGGCTTTGTCGTGGCATATTTCTTAATTCATTCGTTCCTTCATTTAAGACCCTTGTGGATCGCCATCATTCTTGTTGCCTTATCTATCGGCACGTAAATATTTATCGTTACACATACGAACCGAGCCGATCATCCTCCAGCCCGTTCGGGTTTGGACATGTCATGGTACTCGAACTCGAGTCCCACAATGAGGAGATGGTGGAATGAGCATGAGTGGAAATGTGGGTGCGTCGAGCCTTGGTGGGCGAGAGCTTCGGGAACCGGAAATAAACCATCGGCACGGACGGACTCTTTGGCTTTTACTGTCGTTTTTCAATGCAACTTTTCTTTTATTTTTTGGTTACTTTCCAAAACGGTGGATGGTAAAACTCACCCGCGACCGCCTAATCAGATTCGAATCTGAATTAAATCGGAGAACGTTTATTTTTGAATATCGGGTGGTACGAGCCGTTGAAAAAAACTTTAAAAAAGTTCACGGCCATTTTGTCATCTCGCAGGCCCAATTATTGTCAGTGGGCCGCGTTTAATGGGCCCAAGTATTGTTAGTCCGCCGACGTGTCACAAACACGGTCGCCGCTCTCACCATCTCTGCCTACTCCTCGTTATTGCTTTAGCCTAAGCCTCCGGCAACTCAATCGACTGCCCCGTGGACCCGGAGTTTCGACCTTTCGACTCGATTGCTCGGCTCCAAGGTCGGGAGGGGGAGGAGGAGACTGCAGAGGCAACGTAACAAACGACGCCGTTGCTGTCTCCGACACGGTCGGCTGAGATGGGCCGATCCCGACCTTGGTTAATGGGTCAACAGATTCTCACTTGTCTACGGTGGCACGTGAGCAAGATGCTAACAAGAATTGAGTTTGAAGACGAAAATTGAGTAATTTGCAAGTTAAGGGCCACCAAATTTTGACAGAAAAAGTCTTCAGATGTCCATAGAATAGCTTCATTCTAGCTGGCTGCTAAAAGAGAATCTTTAGAATGTTTCAGCCGAAGGATTGGTGAATGTCCCATGTTTGTTTGTTTTCTTCTCGTTCCATGCGAGCGCAAGAAATGCTCCAGTAGGGTTGGTAGCGCCCACTCTTTTGCTCTCAGAGGATTTGGCATTTAGTGCAGCTGAGAGTGACGTTGGCGGCATAAACTAGATTCTGTTTGTATCACTGTCTCTCCCGCTTTCTCATCATTGGTTGGCTCCCTAGACAGTGTCAAAAACCGGACAACCTGTTTGGGTTCTTCTCGTGTCCCCTGTTCCATGATGCTGTTAAGAACATCCAAAAGAATGGAACTTGAGCTTTCGGAATCAGACAAAGTCAACTTTCCAGCAGGGGCTCGAGCTTCCAACAAATGCCGACTTAATCTGATGCAAAAATCTGAAGAAGATGCAACAAGTACCCAATCGATCAACTTGATCTGCAGAAAAAGTCCACCAGGAGAACTATATATTAGCACATAGGCGCAGACTAGATTGGGCAGTGATGTTTTTAAGATTGACTGGGCGAGAGTATCTGTCAGCAGTTTGGTGATCTGTGGATCATTGGGATGGGTAGTAAAGGTGGCCTTTTCAGGTATGCCGATCGGGTAGATAAACTTTTCATGATGCTCGGGGTATTGGGAAGTATAGGGGACGGGTTGATGTCCCCGCTGACGATGCTCGTCCTGAGCATGGCAATCAATGATTACGGTGCGAATGACACGTCTTTCTCTAATCAACTAGTCGATAAGGTGAGCATATTAAGATCAGAGCTGCTGTCAGATCAGTTCTCAAAGAATGTGGAAATGATTATATTTCTGTCCATATCTCACATTTTCCGGTGTTTGTGTCTGTACAGCATGCACTCCGCCTGCTGATTGTTGCTATTTTTGTTGGGATATCTGCTTTCACCGGTCAGTTCGATGATTTTACCTTCTCACACCTGCTCAACTCCCCTTTGTTGCAAAGCATGTGAAGCTTAATTCCTTAATAATTAAATTTTCCCATTTGATGTCAAACTTGAGGGAGTTGATGCATATTTTCGAATTTCGATATTGAATCTTGCTGATGTTCATCATTATATTGTACAAATAATTCTGCAGAAGGAATATGCTGGACAAGGACTTCTGAGAGACAGACTTCCCGAATCCGAATGGAGTACCTGAAGTCGGTCCTGAGACAGGAAGTTGGGTTTCTTGACAGCCAAGACGCTTCTCCCACCACATTCCGTGTGGTTTCCGCAATATCGTCTGATGCCCATTCTATTCAAGACGCTATTGCTGAGAAGGTAATGGACACTTCCAACACATAAACTTTAGTGTACGTGACATATTCTTTCATCTTAGTTACTTGCAAATGCAATCTAATTGCATCCTACGTATGCAGATTCCAAACTCCCTTGCCCACTCATCATCATTCGTCTTCAGCCTTGTTGTTGCCTTTGTGCTCTCTTGGAGGCTCGCCCTCTCCGCTCTACCATTCTCTCTTATGTTCATCATTCCCGGGGTTGGGTTGGGGAAGGTGATGATGAATATCGGGATAAAATCAAAGGAAGCCTACGAGGTTGCAGGTGGAACTGCAGAACAGGCAATATCATCCGTCCGAACTGTCTACTCAAACGTCGCTGAAGGTCAGACTGTGGCAAGATTTAGCAATGCCCTTCAGAAGTCCATGGAGCTCGGGATTCGGCAAGGCTTCGTGAAAGGATTGCTCATAGGGAGCATGGGAATGGTTTTCGCTGCCTGGGCATTCCAGGCTTGGGTCGGTAGCATACTTGTTTCTGAGAGAGGAGAAAAGGGTGGAACTGTTTTTGTCGCTGGAATCTGCATCATCTTGGGAGGACTGTGAGTAGTATCTGGTCCATGAAATTCTCTTCCTTACTATTCGATAGGTGTTCTCATTAACCTATCGAGAGATTATTATTTCCCATCAGCGTCACCTCTCTGCGTTGCATTTTCAGGTCTATCATGAATGTGCTGCCGAATCTGTCTTCCATTTCAGATGCAGTAACTGCTTCCAAGCGGATCTTTGAAATGATCGACCGCACCCCAGGTATAGACTCTGAAGATGCGAAAGGAAAGGCACTTGCATATGTGAGAGGAGAGATCGAATTCAAGGGAGTCGAATTCAGTTACCCATCAAGGCCAGATAACCTTGTCTTGAGTGGGCTTAATCTCAGAGTCCAGGCAGGCACGACCGTTGGTTTAGTCGGAGGCAGCGGTTCGGGCAAGTCCACAGTTATCTCCTTGCTTGAACGATTCTATGACCCGACCAAGGGAGACATCTTCCTCGATGGATACAAACTAAAGAAACTCAAGCTGAAATGGTTAAGGTCCCAGCTGGGTCTAGTAAGTCAGGAGCCGATTCTCTTTGCGACATCTATCAAGGAGAATATCTTGTTCGGCAAAGAAGGAGCTTCGATGGAGCTCGTGGTGAATGCTGCTAAGGCTGCGAATGCACATGATTTCATCATGAAGCTACCAGATGGATACAATACTCAGGTAAATTGGTAACCATTTCAGTTAGGACTGTCTCAGTTCATTTATACTGCTCTCTTGAAACAAGTTTGACTTATGACTCAATTCTGTTTTAAACATCAGGTGGGGCAACTTGGAATCCAATTGTCTGGAGGACAGAAGCAGCGGATTGCAGTTGCAAGAGCTCTGATCAGAGACCCGAAGATTCTCCTCCTCGACGAGGCCACGAGTGCGTTAGATGCACAATCAGAGAGGATAGTGCAGGAGGCATTGGACCAAGCCTCTGCTGGAAGGACTACCATCATTGTAGCTCATCGCCTTTCCACAATCCGGAAGGCTAACTCAATCGCAGTCCTTCAGTCGGGAAAGGTCGTTGAGTCTGGGTCCCATGACGAGCTGATCAGAATGAACAATGGTGTCTACAGCAAGATGGTGGAGCTTCAACTGGCAGGTATTGAAAATGAAGCATCTTGGGGTCACACTAATTCAACCGAACACATTGATCACGTTCACCAGAGAGTAATGAGTTCACAGAGTCCCTATACACCGACTAATATTCGATATAGCTCTCAAGGAAGCCCTGCCTACCTATATAGCCCGGTATATTCTGTTAGCTTGACACCGTCAGACCAGTGGGATGGCCATGGCAGCAAAGACTCGAAGAATGATCATCATCTGAAACCATCACAATGGCGTTTGCTGCAAATGAATGTGCCTGAGTGGAAACGAGCAGTTCTGGGATGCTTAGGGGCCATTGGGTTCGGGGTGGTCCAACCAGTTCACGCTTACTGTCTCGGGATGGTGGTGTCTATATACTTCCTCAAGGATGGTCCAGCCATAAAATCCGAAACCAAGACCTACTGCTTCATCTTCTTAGGACTGACAGTTCTCAGCTTCATCACGCATCTGCTGCAGCACTACAACTTTGCGATCGTGGGCGAGAGTCTAACAAGGCGGGTCAGGGAACAGATGCTGGAGAAGGTCCTCACCTTCGAGGTAGGCTGGTTCGACCGTGACGAGAACAAGAGTTCTGCAATCTGTGCAAGGCTCACGAGCGATGCCGTCACCGTCCGATCTCTCATTGCCGATCGAACGTCGTTGCTGATTCAGGTGTCCTGCAGCGCCACACTTGCATTCGTGCTCGGGTTAATAGTCACATGGAGAGTGGCTATTGTGATGATTGCTATGCAGCCTTTCCTCATTGGGAGCTTCTACTCGCGGAGCGTACTGATGAAGAGAATGTCAGAACGAGCCCACAAGGCACAGGCTGAAGGGTGCCAGCTAGCCAGCGAGGCCACGGTGAATCACAGGACGATCACGGCCTTCTCCTCTCAGACTCGAATACTGAGTCTTTTCCGGGAGACTTTAAGAGGTCCAAGGAGGGAGAACATCAGGCAGTCATGGTTCTCAGGTTTCGGGCTGTTCAGTTCCCAGTTCCTAACAACCGCTTCCATTGCACTAACATACTGGTACGGTGGCAGACTGATGAACCAGGTATAAAAGAGTGATATCTGGAGTAATTTTTTTGGAAGGAATGATTCCAAGTACATCTCCTAATTAGTGGAATCCTAAATGATTTCAAATTAATCTTTTCTTATCACCAGGGACTAGTTGCCCCAAAACACCTCTTCCAAGCTTTCTTCATACTGATGAGCACGGGCAAGAACATCGCTGATGCTGGCAGCATGACTTCTGATCTCGCCAAGGGGGGCAATGCTGTCAAGTCGGTCTTTGCTATCTTAGATAGAGCAACTGAAATTGATCCTGAAGATCCGGAAGCAGTTCCTATTCAAGATACCATGGAAGGACACATTGAACTGAAGAATGTCTTCTTCTCTTACCCAGCAAGACCAGACCAGATGATCTTGAAGGGCCTCAGCCTCAAGATCGAAGCAGGAAAAAGACTGGCGCTTGTGGGGCAGAGCGGTTCAGGCAAATCCACAATCATTGGGCTGATTGAGAGATTTTACGACCCAACAAAAGGGCAGATCCTGATAGATGGGCTCGACATCAAGAGCTACAGGTTGAGAACATTGAGGTCTCATGTTGCACTGGTGAGTCAAGAGCCCACTCTCTTTGCCGGAACCATTCGGGAGAACATCACATACGGGAAAGAGGATGCTACCGAAACCGAACTGAGGAAGGCTGCTAAGCTCGCCAATGCGCACGGATTTATAAGGTAAGAACTCATTAAAAGTATGCATCTGATCTGCTTTTCCTTATTGAACTGCTATGGCTTATTGAAAGTCTGTGATCGTAATGGACGAATGCAGTTCCATGAGGGATGGCTACGACACGTACTGCGGGGAGAGAGGAGTGCAGCTCTCGGGAGGGCAGAAGCAGAGGATAGCGATAGCTCGGGCCATACTGAAGAACCCGGCGATCCTTCTGTTGGACGAAGCCACAAGCGCACTCGACAGCATGTCAGAAAGTTTAGTCCAGGAGGCACTCGAGAAGATCATGGTGGGGAGGACGTGCGTCGTCGTGGCGCATCGACTGTCCACTATTCAGAGCTCCGACTCGATCGCCGTGATAAAGAATGGGAAGGTTGCGGAACAGGGGTCGCACTGGGATCTGATCGCGACCGGGAACCGGGGTTCTTACTGCTCTCTGATTAAGCTACAGGGCGGCGGCGGCAGCAGCTGCTGCTCTGCTCAAGAGCAGGAGACAGTGGTGTGAAATGCTGTGGAGTTAACTTAGTCCTTAAGAAATGTGAAGGATTGTGGAGGAAGTGGTTCCCTGAGTTGCTGTTTAGGTCTTTGTTGTGGACAGCAAACTAGATGTGAGAAAAACAGCAGCGTCTGTAACAATAAAACCAAACTATCGAACGATCCATTTCGAGTCTGCAGACATTTCGGGGAGAGGTTCCCCCCGAGAAGCCTCCCAGTATTTTTCCGGGAGGAGAACACTCGTAGTAGACAGTAAATTACACAACACAACAACTAGGAGAACCTAAAAATAAGAAGTGTCCAGAAAGAGAGTCTGATACAGTTAGCACTGATCTCACATGTTCGATGTCACCCGTGAAACTTTCTAGACCCCTTTCTTTCAGGTTAGGCCTGCTTCCCGCCTCTTTTGTGCACCGATGAGATAAAAAGAGGTGTCTGATTGTTTTCTTCCGAATATGCCCTTTCTGAACTTTTTTTTTTTTTTGTGGCTGAAGATGATTGAAGTAGTTACTGGGGCAAAAACGTCAAATACCACTGGTAAATGTTCATCAACGTTCTTCTTCCAGCGACCTGATTCCATCATGTTCCTTTTTTAGCAAAGCCCTTCAGTTTTGGACTGTCAAAAAATCCACGACTCGTCTCTTGTTTTGGAACATTTTCATCTTCTTCGACGACCCTTAAACGTCCGATATACGACATCTATCTCACACTCGTCGCTAGTTTGTCTGGGCCGTTCTCGATCGGTACCTACAGCAATATTGGTGTGATATATATGTGTGTGTGTCTAACGGTGGACGAAGTTCTCGAGAAATTCTTAGGTGAACCGAGCTCGTGAATGGCTTGGTGAACTCGCCCTTGTCATGCATCATCTTTTAAAAAGTGAAAATTACCGACGATCAGAAAAAGGCGCAATATGCGAGTCGAGTTCGTGAGCGGGGTGACGAGCTCGGCTCGCGTAAGAATTTCTCAAAGTTGTCCGGCAGAGTGTCGTTCAGGTTGATAATAGAATAATCGTATAAAATGCTTCTCTTTTTTTTTTTCCGATTGTTAAATATACGAGCCCATGACCGTGCAAGCTTTGATACAAATCCAAACCCGTTTCCAGCAGTGTCTTCCTGCTTGCTCGAATCTGTCTCCAACAGTATCCCTTTCGCCCAATCATCGACTTCATGAGCGGGGCCACTCCCGACACATGTTTCGACAAGGGTAACTGTCGTCTTAATTTACAGACGCAGGAGATGTATCATTTCAAGAGATTGCAAGTTGACGGCGTGGAGTCCACACATATCGCTGAGTAGAACAGGGAGGGGGGATCCATGCATTGATATAGCTTCAGTCTTTTCGTAAATGCCATCGTCCTTCTCTTCCTCTTCTTTTTTTTTTTTTTGGTCGCCAGCCACGGTATCCAAGCAGACCCCACCAGCGGTGAGATGGCATCTTTCAGCCAACCATACTTGACTAAT
Source organism: Lagerstroemia speciosa (assembly GCA_037672795.1). Classification (NCBI taxonomy): domain Eukaryota; kingdom Viridiplantae; phylum Streptophyta; class Magnoliopsida; order Myrtales; family Lythraceae; genus Lagerstroemia; species Lagerstroemia speciosa. The sequence goes on from CM075299.1 coordinate 2,366,444, forward strand.
CCGTTGGTCGCCCCGGGTCGCACGCCTGGCAATGGCGGGTGAGGCTCCCAAGGGGGGTGTCTGCGTACGTGAGGTCTCGAACTCGAGACCTCCTTAAGCGGCACCGAGCTGCTTACCACTCGGCCCAACCCCCCTTGGTGTCCTTCTCTTCCTCTTCTTCCTCTGCTGGCTCTACTTAATTTAAATAGGGGTGAGAAAAAAACTGGTTCAGGAAGAACCGAACTGGTTCTATTTTGGTGCAGCTATTTAGACGGAAAGCGGTTTGATTAATCTGTATGATCGGTGCGGTTAACTGGTTCAAACCGAACCGAAATTGGTTTTAATATAAAAATAATTCAATAATGCAAAAACACAATTCAAAACCAATCCGGTCCGGTCCGGTTCGGTGCGAACCGAATTGAACTGTTTTAAAACCAATTCAATTTCGGCTCGAACTGATTAACCGAATTAGTTTAAAACAATCCGATTTTTTTTCCACACAAACCAGTTCAGTTCCTTGCCTACTATGTCGAATCGAATTGAATCGAACCGGTTTTTGCACACCCCGTAGAATTAACGAGTGAAATGGTCGAGAGCTAGCTGGGGGGCAGCACCGTACGTGGGAGCAATGCACTGCATGGGAGGTTCGATATTTCCTCCCACAACTTGACCTTATCGAATGTCTTCTCGACTCGAGAGTGAACCTTAAATGAATCACTTCGAGAGACAGTTCGTTGTCCTTATTCGAATCCACTTATTAATAGCAAGGTACTGAAATACTCTCAGATACGTTCTCTGGCCTACACCACTGGTATTCAGAAATCTAATGAGTCAAGATTGTTCCAGTTCGCGAGTCGGATGGGCCCACTGGGAAGTACAGCTCTTCTCATGCGAACCATCCCCACTCACAAGATCCATACCCGAGATTTTACTTGAGGAAGAGAGGAGGCGCACTGTCACGTGAACCGATCCAGTCTGAGTAGATATCCATATTCAAGTGACTTTCATTAATTCATTTTTGTGTTTTCTGCTGGAAGACCATCATCAATATGTCCACCAGTTGCATCTCTCAGTGCCCCAGCAAAAGGCTGACACGTCTTGCTGGCTTTGGATAAATAATTGACGTGTTTGGTGCTGTAATTAAACATCTAAAACTGTAGATTGGATCTCTTAAATTATTCTCCTTGTAATTAGTTGTGAGCTCAACGACCGAATTATGAGACACATTTGCTCACCCGAATCGGTCGGCCCAATTAATTGTCAACTAATTAAGCAGATGCAGTTAGAGATTTGTGTACATTGATGGTGTTGACTAACTACGTGTACACAAACGGGTTTTGGCTAAAGGATTTCTTTCCATGCAGAAGCAAGACATCTTCTTGGTTCAATTTTCCTTAGTGGGACATCCTCGTCCCTTTTTATTTCAATATTTGTCATGCCCTTCTAAATTTACAGATCTCATTTATAATTGAAATAATTAGCAGTACATAAAGTTTCGTATATAACAGTGTCATCGCGTGATAGTGCTTACGTAGAGGTAACTGTTCGAAAAATAATATGTGAATGAGAAATTTGGCCCCATAAAATGACGGAAAAGATTGGGCTTAGACAAGTTATATAATACTAAAATAAATGAATCCAAATTGGAGCCCTAATAATGCAAGCTCATAAAACCCATGTGGAGAATGAGAAGAGTTCTATCTAACATGGAAGAGAGAATGAAAGTTCGAAATGTTTATAGAATAGTACTGACGTAAATATTTTGGCAAAGTTATATGACTTCTGCCCATTTCACGTGCCTACGCAGGGGGAGGTGGCGAGCGCGTTGAATGTTTGTTCCGACTATGGGGCCTCGCAAAAGACCGAATTTTACCTTTTCCGATGAATCCGAGATTCAGTAACTTTATAATTTCGTAGTTTTATTTCTATGATTATTTTTAAGGTTTCATAAACAATAATTAAATTTTATTGATTGATATTACTAAGTAAACACTGTCACGCAGTGATACCGTCACATAAAAGTAAGATAAAAGACTTGCTCGTGTGGTGGATACTAGAAGTTGATATCACCTAGCACGTATCCAACATAATTAATTCTCTCCAACGCTTCCTCGATTTTCTGATGGTGGCAGATTGTTGGTCCAAAAGCATTAATACGTACGCAGCCCTGCACACATCTCGTATCAGCAGTCACTCTTCTTCGATTCCGGTAATTTTCGATCGTTCACGAGCCCGAACTCGGCGACATGGCTCAGCTGCTGTTCAATTTCTTCATCAGGGTACTATATTGGCTGGCCAGAATGCACGGCAATGTGTCTTTGCTGGACGTGTGCCTGGCCATGCTGGGCTTATTCGTGTTCAGCTGCGCGGTCGAGAAGCTCACGAACAAGGGCCGGCCGATGCTGTGGCCAGTCCTCGGGATACTGCCATCGTTGCCCACTAGGCCAGAGAAGATCTACGACTGGTCCACCCGGGCCCTGACCAGGTCTGGCGGGACGTTCCCTTACCGGGGATTGTGGCTCGGCGGCTCTCAGGGAGTCGTGACTTGCAACATAGCCAACATCGAGTACATGCTCAAGACGAGGTTCCACAACTTCCCCAAGGGCGAGTACTACCGGGAGCGGTTCCGGGATCTGCTCGGCGAAGGGATATTCAACGTCGACTCGGACTTGTGGAAGGAGCAGAGGCGGCTGGCGACATCGGAGATGCACTCGGCGCAGTTCATGGACCACTCTTATCGAACCATGCAGGAGCTGGTGCACCACAAGTTGTTGAAGCTCCTGGGGAAGCTGGCAAGCGCTGGGGACCAGATCGATCTTCAGAACATCTTGCTGCGTTTTACGTTCGATAATATCTGCACCGCGGCTTTTGGTGTGGACCCGGGTTGCCTGGCGCTGGAGCTTCCCAACATTCCCTTCGCCACAGCATTTGAGCTGGCCACCGAGCTTACCCTGCTCCGGTTCCTGGTACCTCCGTACGTCTGGAAGCCCATGAGGTACTTCGGGCTAGGGTTCGAGGGTCGACTGACTGAGGCTGTTAAGGTTGTACACCGGTTCGCCCACAAGACTGTATTGGACCGTCGGGCTGAGAGGGCCAAGCTCGGGGACTTGAGCGACCGGTCCGATCTCCTGTCCAGGCTCATGGAACGGCAGCCGGAGAACGGCGACGGTAAGTTCTCTGACCGGTTCCTTAGGGATTTCTGCATAAGTTTCATACTTGCTGGGCGGGACACGAGCTCGGTGGCTCTGTCGTGGTTCTTCTGGTTAGTCCACGAGCACCCGGACGTTGAGTCGAGGATCCTGCGCGAGCTGCATGAGATACTGTCCCTCCGCGGGACCGGGACCGAAGAATGCTGTCCGTCGACCGACGAACTTGTTTTCACCCCTCGGGAGCTGAACGAGATGGTCTACTTGCAAGCAGCGCTGTCGGAGTCGCTGAGGCTGTACCCGGCGGTGCCGCTGGAGATCAAGGAGGTGTCGGAGGACGACGTGCTCCCGGACGGCTCGGTCCTGAGGAAGGGTGCCCGGGTCATATACTGCATCTTCTCGATGGCGAGGGTGGAGGCCCTGTGGGGCGAGGACTGCTCGGAGTTCAGGCCGGAGAGGTGGCTGAGGGACGGGCGGTTCGTGGGCGAGAGCCCGTTCAAGTACGCCGTGTTCAATGCCGGGCCGAGGCTGTGCATCGGGAAGAAGTTCGCGTACATGCAGATGAAGATGGTCGCGGCCTCGGTGCTCCTGAGGTACTCCGTCAGGGTGGCCGATGGCTACGTCGCGACCCCGAAGTTGACGACCACGCTCTACATGAAGTGCGGGCTGCCCGTGACCGTCCAGCCCAGATCGAACCCACCGACGTAGACATTATCGTAGTCTACCACCGGTGAGGCTACATATCTCCAACCGATCTATTAGTTCCTACGTTGTCCTTTTTAAAAAAAATATATATATAAATTTCAAGTTGGAAATTGTTCGGTGAAAAGGAAATGAGACTTTTCCAATTATAAAGGAGACCCGTGAGTCAAAAAATAAGAAAAAATAGGTAAATGCGGAAAGTTTAAAATCAAATTAGCATTTTATGATCCTAAATCGAAGTCGGAGGTGCTTTTATTGTGTCAAATATCATCATCGGTTGTGCCTTGTTTATGTTTAGAGTCCATTAATTTATATCAATCTCAGAAAATTTATGCGGCCCAACATTTGAAACGATTAATAATTTAATCTAATGGCTCGTGATCGAATTTAATTCCAACCATTTATGAAAGTTTAATGACTAGGCCCTCAAATTTTCAATAAATCTCACATTTATACATACAGCAAAGAGCTTTGTTGACATGACAAGTGATAAAAAGAACAGGAAATCCCTGCATGCAACGTATCCATGCGTGCGTGCGTACGTATGTGTATGTATAGCTCAAGCCGGTGCATTAGCTGGACTATTACATCATGGAATCTCAATGGACAGTGACGCTCGAAGCTCATTTTGAATAAAAGTGGTAAATCAGGATTAGTCGGACGAAATATTTTACCACCTCTTTTTTAAACTCATGAATAAAAAAGAAGTTTATATCGGAAGAGTTCTTTTTTTTTTGTGTGCAAACTGGTATCCAGAAACCCATTGGACTATTGACTTATAATCCAGTTCGAGCCGGGTCGGCCCATTTAAGGGGTAAAGCTCTCTCAGCATAAGTTTTCTCCATCTACAAAGACTCGAACCCGAGAGTTTTACTTAAGGGGAATAAGTGTCTTACCACTTGAACCAACCCATGTTGGTTATCGGAATAGTTTTTACTTCCTCAATGAGCGGACCCGGTTCGAAATTGAATTGGATAGAGGCCATTGAGCTTTTAAATACCGACGCATCGAAAGACGAGAGGCCCCCTTACAGTCGTAAATGTAGCTCCAAGGGGCCATCTTTAATTAAATGTGCCATAAAAACACGTGCTTTTTTGTTCGTAATTAGGGCAGTTTACTGTTCATATTGTTAAATGTGTTCCCCTGGCTCGTGGGTCGAAACATTGATGATTGCCTAGCTTCAGAATGCAGGATGAGGCTCAGATATTTGTAACTAAGGTCGTCCGTTCATATGCAAAGTGCAATATAGTTTAAACTCACGCTAAAGAAGAAAATATGTACATATGATTCGTGTGAAAATGTACGAGGTCGGAAATTCGATTCTCCTTGAGCGCGTAACTTTTGGTGAGGCCACCGACACATGTGTTTTGTACATGGGCTGACCTCAATCCGTGGATATTTATTGGTCATGAGAGAATAAACTCCTCGTTACGTAAAAAAAAAGAAAAGATGATAGTGTTTGGTCATAAGATTTACGGGTAAAATTATACGTATTAAAATTTTACAGTATAGTTTGTAAAATATTTCACATCTAAAAATGTGCATTTTCCTCTCATATTACATTGATTTTACCGTCATTTTACTTGTACTTAGTAAATTTTACAACTTATTTTACATTATTTTTGCTGATGGTACTATTAGTATCTAGAAGTTTAACGGGTTTAGAATAATCCAATTAGAGCTGTGTCAACCCACTTAGAGGTAAAGTTTTTCTAAAGTAAATTTTCTCCGCTTAAAAATACTTGAACTCGGAACCTTTGCTTAAGAGAAATAGGTACCGAACCACTTCAAACTATCTATTTCAGGACTTTCACATTTTTTTTCAAATACTGCAATTTTACATTTTAACCTACCTTCCAAGAAAATTTTACCATGGTGCATGGATTTTTTCGTCAATAATAATTTATCTGCTACATAAATATTTTAAGAAGTGACGTTGTTGATGCCTCCTTCCTGGTCGAAATGACGAAAATAGGCAGCATATTGGACTGGCTATTGGGCTTCAGGAACCGGCCTCATGGGCCTAACACCATCACTAACGGGCCCAATTATGTAGGTCCATTACCTTACGAAACCGGTGTCGTTTAAGCTCTAGCCTGAGCCTCTGACGCTTTTGCTTCCTCGTCGGCCTCGGGAGCTGACATTGCAGTTCCCACCGTCACTCTCTCTGCGGTGAAAAACATCGGCGGAGCTCGGCTGAGGGTTTATGGAACTCGGCGGCATCTGAGCTTTGATCATACCTTGCGCTCTCTGTCCCTCCGTCCCTCTCTTTCCGGATGTCAGCTATGGAGAGTGTGAGGGTGCGTTTACAGTTCGAGGATCGCCGCATTCTGCGCAAGTCCCAGAGGAAGGAAGGCCTCCAGCGAAGCTGGATTATGCTGAAGCCTGATCTCCGGACCGTCTCCGACCTCGCCTATCATGTCCTCCACGCGTTCGGGCTGCAGGAGTCGTGTCCTCACGGCCTCATTCTATCCGTACACATCTCTTCATGCTCCACCTCTCGTGATCCTGTTTCTCTTCCGCTCCGTCTGTTTTTTGATTATGAGAAAATTGATGATCGGCATTGTCGAGAGATTCGGACGCACACTGTGTCTGCAAAATAGGAGCGGTAACTTTTGCGTCTTGTGCTGGATTTTATGTATGAGCCGATGCTGATGAGTAATGAGAAGGAATAGTTGCAATTTGCTTCCTGGGATTTACTTACAAATGAAAGTTAAGAAAACATGATTGTTATGCCTCCCGAGAATAGTTGTTCCTGATCAGGCATCGTGTTACGATAATGGTTTCGAGCTGGACATTGCAAGACAGTTGAGTGCAAAAACTTGACTTTGAAGTGAATAAATCGTCATAACTAACATTGAATGTATGAGAATAACCTGAACCATGACATACGTAGACTGCATGAGTTATAACATGAACCGTGACATACGTAGACCACATGAGTTAGGAAGTGACACTATGTAGTTGGTCCGGAAAATCACGAACACCATTGACCAGTCGGAATGCCTCCCCTTTCTTCAGTGTACGCTTATTGCTTGGTTATTTTAATGGCTCAGATTTTGTTAGATTCATATACTGTTTTGAGTTACCATAACCAAGTGTTATCTCGATCAACATTTTTGTGTATTCCTGTTTTGCAGATGGATGGCTTTGTTTTACCCTCATTTGAGTCAACTTCTGTACTGAAGGACACAGATGTGGTTTGGTCAGCTCATGAGTTGCTCTTTCTGAAACAATTTCGTTTATCTTTGTACCGAATATCACTGCAGAGTTCATGCTGGTTTTTCATTGTTTCAGGGTCAAAAGAAAAGAGCAAAGTTCAATGGGAAATGGAAGGTTGTGTGGTGGAAAGAATTCCATGGATGCATTGGAAATTGCAGACAAGCAGCCCATAAATAAAAACTTGCTGCTTGTTGCAAAAGAAGAGTTCATAAAAGAGACTGGAGGTTATGAAAGTGAATCTGAAGAAGATCAAGATGAAAATAAGCCATCTTCAGACAATAACAGTGCGGAAAATGCGGCTAATGAAGATGCAGATTCCAAGAAAAGAAAGGCGTCGAGAAAACTTAAGAGCCCCAAGTATGTTTTGAAGTCTAGTAAAAGAATTTTTCATCTCCTAGATTGTGATTTTGGCTTGTTCTATTAGGGTCAATTTGATTAGTGCTTGTGTGCAGCTATAGCATTTATCACTTGCTACTTTGCAGGAACTTAATATGTTATTCAAGTGCAGGTTTTTAAGTTAGTTAGAATCGAGCCTTTTGCTGCCATTAATTGTATATGAAAATAATGTGATCACATAAGTCGGAATATTCAGAGTCCTGAGGCGGTTTTTACTTGCTGCTGTTATTTGTAAAGGAGGAAGAAGAGTAAACTTGCCCATGCTGAAGAAAGCTTAGCAGCCTGTAAAGATGCTGGAAATGAGGCAGCCAAGAAGGAGGGCCTCATAACGACAAACCCTTACTGAAAGATGGGCAGCTTGAGAATAAGTTTTCTCATAGTAAGGGCAAAAATGATGCTCCAAACACCTCAAAAAATACCAGAGAACTTTCTGGATATGAGGAAGCTGCAGCAAAAATGAAAGCAACAGTAAGTCCAGCAGCCTGTGGTGATGCTGGAAATGAGGAATCTGCGGTGAAGATGAGCAGCCCTCAAGACGACAGAGCTTTTCTGAAAGACAGCCAGCTTGAGAAGAATAAGTCTTCTCATAGTAAGGGCAGAAACAATGTAGCAACCACATCAAAGACTGACGGAAAAGTTTCTGTTTCCTCTCAGAGGTAGAAGTTTACCCCTTTCCTTTTCTGTGCATGTGTGTGCATCTTAGTTGATTAGAGCATCTTCAAACATATTTAACCTTTTTCCCTCATCAATGTAACTCTCTTCCTCCCTCCCACAGTACACCTCAGGAAAAAAGCAAAGGAAGTGTGGATGCATCCCTTGCACCCTCTGAAGCTAAGGTTTCAAATTACATATGAACCCTCCTTGCTGCTAAGTTTAGTTTTTGGAGCCATGAACCAGAAGATTTCTGCCGATGCTGACATTACTGTAATCCAACGACCCATAATTTCCTTCACGAATGCTTTTCTTTAAAAAAATTTGCAATACATTCGAATATATAATGCCATGGTTTATGCCATGCTTAACTGTTCGCAGTTTGGTTGGTTGGTTAGACTTTTTTCTGCAAAAAAATTGGGTGCTAGGTAGATATTTTCACAGAAAAGTAAATGTAGTTTGGATTATTATCAACAATGTTCTTTCATCTCGACACATCCATTAATTTAATTCATAGCCAACATATCTGAATGTAAGTGCTTGGTTGGAGGCCATGGAACACAATACTGTCAACCAACTACGATGCTAACAGTGCATCTCCCATGATCATAAGGAGATGACTGTTTAAAGAGAAATTCAAGAAGTCTTTTTTTTTTTTTGAAAGTAGTTCAAGAAGTTTTAGTTGTTATTAATAGGATATCTAGGCACGTTGTGAGACATGTGCACCAAATGATGGCTTTTGCCGGATGCTTATGGAACACCTAGGTTTCACATCCCAGCTCTTTATACTATACTAATCATGAGCTTGTCAACAATTCATGCAAAATAGTGTTAAGCCTTGTTTCCATTTACTTTCTTAGAAGCTGCCAAGTAGGAGTGCTCGTCGCAAGAAGTTGAAGAGACAGTGGCTACGTGAAATGCGAAAAATTGGAGAGGTATAAGAATTGTTTTCAAGTTTAAAGTTCAAAAAAAGAATTATTTTCCAAGTTTGCTAGAATCATCTTTAGAATCTGGTATGTTTATATTCTCAGCAAGCAGAGTTGTTGGGTATTAGACAGAAAGGTTAAGGATGTTAGAATTGGATTATCTTTATGTCTAAATTTTCACTTAACTAGCTTGTTAGATGCATGCCAGTTTCTGCATTGCACATTTTGCGACCTCTAACAGCAGATAATATTACGGCCAAACTTTTTCAAGGTCTTTACATCCAATTAGATTGATATACATTTAATACTTACCCCCTTGTAGTGGAATATGATTTAGAGGCATCATATTATGTTGTAGGAGGGTCAGAGGAGACAATCTACTGGTGATGATGATTGGAGGAAAAAGTTTCTTGGTAATCATGAGAAGACATTGGCATTCCAGGATGATAATAGGAAATTGGAAGAACATCAGCAACATCAACAAAGTCATATATCCACTGCTGCTGCAGGAGCCAAACAGCCTCATCACGATAACAGTTCCAGTGATATGATTGTTCCCATTGAAATCCGGCCAGGGCATATCCGCTTTGAGCCTCTTGATGAAGGTAGACTCATTGTTTTAGAATATCTTGCCTTTTGTGGATGCTGTATGGAAGCAATGAAACAATTAATTCCTACAATCAGTCTGTAATCTGTTAGATTTGGTGTGCACGTAATAATTTGATTGAGGTCAGATATTACTGTATTGGCTCAGTCAATAAATTTCTCCTAATATGCTTACAATTAATATGCTTACAATTTCCTATTTGGAAACATTTCAGCTAAGGGGTAGAACTGATTTGCATTTTATGTCTGGCGAAAATTAGCTAAATTAATTGATTATAATGATGCCAACTGATTCTGCAAAACAAGTCCTCTCTTGGTCTATGCTTGCCCTTGCATTTCTTCTTTCCACTTGTATTAATGTATCTTATAAGTTTTAACAGCACGAATGCAATATCAAATTGAGCTATGGTATTATGCCAAACTTTTCAACTTACAAAGTATTACCTTTTATTTGATTCATATCTGCCCTTTCTGCCTATATCTATCATCTTCAAATGTCTTTCTTCCTAGTGTATTGGATGTGTAGGCTAGAATCAAATCATCTTGGTGTGAATTGTATCATTTTAGTAAAATCTAGCAAGTGGTTTCACTAATCTCCACGTGATGTTTCTGCTTGTTTCTTCAGATGCTGATCGGCCGGTCCAGAAAAGCTCTGTCACAGTGGTGCGATCTAGTTCACATCTTGTCACAACCTGTGCTCTTTGTAAGCTAGAAGTTAGAACAGATACTTTTTCGCATTCGCTATTAACTGATTACAAATTTGTTTGTTTTGTGATGGATCCTGAAGACAACCTTCCAATGGAATGGAGTAACCGACAAGAAGAGGGGGCAGAAGTGGGGTAAGGAGAAAGTGGCCGCAAAGTGGAATGATAATGGTTATCAGAAGACTAGGCGGACTGATAATGGCTGCAACACAACTAAGTGGACTGATAACAAGAATTATAAAACTAAATGGACCGTAAGCGGTAGTCAAAATAATGGGTGGACTGATAATAACTGTCAAAGAGCTTCATGGAATAGTAGTCAAAATCCCGATCAAGGACCTCCTCAAGAGGCATCTCAGGAGCAGACTCATCCAAGTGATTCGACAGATTTCACTAAGCTTTTACCCTATGGACCGGTTCCACAGGTCTCTCTCTCTCTCTCTCTCTCACTCTCTCTCGTGTCTGTGGGTCTTGATTCATCCAATTAACATGTATCATGGCATAGTCTCTATTGAATGGATTCGAGATTTATATATTCTGGGGAACCAGTTGATTCACTGTTTCTAATGCTACTTTGTCTTTTCTTGGTGGGATCAGTTTGTGATTACAGATCAACTACTAAGAGCTAGATATATTATTTCTTGCTGATTACAGGAAGGCGACATTGTGGCATATCGTGTGATTGAACTATCATCATCCTGGACCCCTGAGGTTTCTCCCTTCCGGGTAACATTCTTCTTCGGGAAACTCATTAATTTGTATCATTTAGCAGCCGAGTGCCTTTGACATTTGACAACATTTTATGATCAATGACCAAAAACAATCTCCTATGTTCTTTGGTGCAGGTTGGAAAAATCTCCTCCTGTAATCAAGGATCCAAAAAGATCAGGCTTTTGCCTGTCCCAGAGCATCCATTCGACTTGGAGAAAACGGACAAAGCCCTTTATGGTGAAGATGGCTCCTTAGAGGTACTCTGAATCAAAATATTCCTTTTCATTTAACACCTCCTCTCGTAACAAAGTGATCTGGTTGTCACAGACCACTTGTATTTGAATTTATGTTGCATGTAACATCACTTCTGAATCGTGTGGTTATGCTCTGCTCTATCGCCATAATTATCAGCCTTGCAGTTAATCTCTGTTAGAGAAATGCCGTCTTTTGTGGTCTCACTTGACTCTGCTCACTTGATTCTGCAAGGTGGATTTGACGTCACTTATTGATGTCCGCTCGCTCGATCCCAGCAAGTCAGAATCAGCAATAACTGCTGGTGTTCAAATTAATGGAACCACTGGTGGGGAGTCAACTGCAGTGACCGGCGCACAGGAAAACAACAAAAATGAAGGAAACCAAGCTCAAGCACGAGGTCGTCAAATTAACTGATGCTGCTCCTCTTCAATATGCAAATTCATTATAGCCGTAGGGGTGGTATACATATACATCTACTTCATTTGTACATTAATTAATTGCAGAGAATGGTGGAGCTAACGTTTGGGAAGAGATCACTCAGGCTCTGTCCGCGAAGAAGGCACAGTTGTCTCAGGAGGATCGATGGAAAAGAAAGGAGAATTCTGCTGCACAGGCCAGAGGTCCTCCTTCATCCTCGTATCGGGGCTTGAGGGGAAGTGCTCTGGGCCCAATAATGGCACTATTGAGAGCGCAAAATGCGATGCTATGAACTGGGGAATGCAGCCACCAGAGGTGTCTTGTGTGAGTTGTTAGATCCTGGACTTATCAACTTAGTTATTAGGTAATTATCAAGCGTTTCATGCTGTTGCAGCTATCTGGCTGATGGGGGATTTTGAAATCCCTTGAATTAGTGTTTTGAGCACCTGGTGCCTTTTGCTATGAACCCCACCGAATGTAGAGTCTGCAAATAGTGGTTATTATGTGTGTTGAAGTGATTACTCGCAGCTCTGACAGTCCACCCGGTTCTGTTTCAGACCAGCACCGATGGTCTCATACCTAGCCAATTAAACAAACTGAGATGCATACTAAAACGTTCGAATTTGTGAATACGACAGCTTGCAGTCGATATTGCCGAGAGCAGTGCACGATTCAACTTCCACCCTGTGGAGGCGGCTTTATTTGAATCTAATCCACGGCATGTTTCTGTTATGCATTTGCAAATGCCCGACTTCTCCTGGGCCCAAAGTCGGCCCATTGGGTCTTTCTTCCCCCTCCCTCTCTCTCCCCCAGACAACAAAATCTCCTGGGGGCTGTCCAGTCCCTGACTCTTTATAGCGAAGCACCGAGCTGACCGAATCAGGCGAAGCTCAAGCTGCGAGCTGCCGGCGACGGCTATGCCTTCCCGCTGATTATGTGCCGCAGTCTGGGCGCTACCCGCCTACTCTACCGTGCTCGCATTTCAAACTACGTCAAGTCCGGGCTCATCGACCGCGCCATCCGGGTGTTCGACGAAATGTCCCACTTGGGTTGCCGCGTCTTCTCTGTCGACTACAACCGCCTCATCGGCGTCCTCGTGCGGCACTCCCGTCACGAGCTTGCCGAGCACTACTACTACGAGATGACCTCCCAGGGCTTCTCCCTCACCCCCTTCACTTACTCCCGTTTCATCTCCGGTCTGTGCCGTGTCAAGAATTTGACGCTCATCAATACCCTACTTCCTGACATGGACAGGCTTGGGTATGTTCCAGATATCTGGGCGTTTAATATTTACCTGGAGCTTCTTTGTAGGGAGAACCAGCTTGACTTGGCCCTGGAGGTGTTTGATAAAATGGTGGCCAAGGGCAGGGAGCCCGATGTGGTGACGTACACTATACTAATTGATGGATTATGTAAAGATCGAAAGTTCAACCGTGCAGGTGGGATGTGGGTTGAAATGATAGGAAGGGGAATTGCTCCTGATTATGTCGCGTGCACTGCTCTTGTTGTTGGGCTGTGCATTGGCGGGAAGGTCGATTTGGCTTATGAGCTCGTGATTGATGTTTTAAAGAGTGGCCAGGCAGAGTTCAACTGTTTGATTTACAATGCCTTGATTGCTGGGTTTTGTAAGGCAGCCAGGGTCGACAAGGCACTAACTATCAAATCTTTTATGAGGAAGAATGGGTGCCAACCCGATATTGTTACATATAATATTCTTCTGAACTATTGTTGTGATAAGCTGATGCTGGAGGACGCGGAGAAGTTATTGAATAGGATGAAGAGTGTTGGGATGGAACCCGATGTTTATAGTTATAACATAATCTTGAAGGGCCTTTGCAAAGCCAATCGGCCCAACAAGGCATATACGCTAATGGTGAACACGATGCAGGCCAAGGGGCTCTGCGATGTTGTGTCATATAATACGATAATAGATGTGTTCTGCAAAGGCGGTCATGCAAGGAGAGGTTATAAACTCTTCAAGGAAATGGGTCAAAAGGGTATTATGCCTGATGTGCTTACATTTACGATTCTTATAGAAGCTTTTCTTCGAGAAGGCAGCTCTGATATGGCGAAGAAACTCCTTGATCAGATGACTGCAGTTGGACTCTTGGCAGATAGAGTTTTGTACACAGTGCTTGTGGATCATCTTTGTAAGACTGGGAAAATTGGGATGGCTCAGAGCATTTTCCACGACATGGTGGAGAAAGAAATTAGGCCTGATGAGGTTTCATACAATGCCCTCATTGGTGGACTGTGCAAGGCTTCTAGAGTTAATGAAGCGATGCATCTATACAAGGAAATGGAAGCAAATGGATGCTTTCCTGACGAAGTAACTTTTAAGTTGATAATTGGTGGCCTTATAAGGGAAAAGCAGCTCTCAATGGCCTGCAGAGTGTGGGATCAAATGATGGAGAAAGGCTTTACCCTAGACAGCTCTGTTTCAGAAATACTAGTTAATGAAATCCAGTCACGAGGTGGTGAAGGATAAATGGTTCGTTAAAATCTTTCTTATATTCCTAGTGCTTCTTTCTCTGCCTTTCTCCTCACATCTATATGGTTCTGCATTCAATTAACTCGGGAAAACAGAGTTGGAGTAAGATTTCTCCTGCAGGCAATATGATATCTCTTTGGTAGTTGTCCCCTTCCACCTTTTCATGCACTTGTACTCATGTTTGCTATTGTGCTTCTGAGGATCTGTTGGTGGCCCTGGCAGTATTTGAGCTTAAGTTCACCATGGAGATAGACCTCCTAGTTTATATTACCACGTCTAGAAATCTATGTGGATATAGAAACAACCAAACAAGTGTTTTCTTTAGTTTTGAGTTTGTGATCCTATATGGTGGCAACTTATTCATGTATATGGAGGCAATTCTGTGAAAAATTACAGGTTTGTATGTGCATATATAACCTGGTGCCTCTGACTTGTGTATTTGATACTAACAGAACACTAGAATGGAAAAGCTGGAGCGCTTGACATATAGTCCTGAAGGGAAACCAGCAGTTCACAGATTAAAGGTTGGATGATTTAAATTTACACAATTATCAGACAGCTGAAACACATCCTGGTTGTAAAAGTTCAACATTGCAATTTTCCCTATGATATCAATTGAGAGCTACATGTTGAGCATTGACTCATAAGCTTGCTTTTCAGGTCATGGATCCTTTGAATTGGTTCTCCCCTTTGTATTACAAATCCTGGGGCCCACAAGCTGTTTGGTTGAGAATCCTTCACGAGGATAATCTGCTGAAGTTCATGTCACCGTACAGATACTTGCCCCTGCTCTGAGGATTCTGCCCTTCTTCCCTGGGGATTAATGTTATACTAGAGTTGATTTCTACCTTTGAGACTTGCCATGAACATGAAAGTTGCGTCGTTCCAAATATGGAAAAAAGATCTGGTCTCCCTGGAATTATTTTTTATATTCTTTCTTGAAACTGTTTACCTCTCTCATGCAGAAATCGAATTTATTATCAGGTGTTGCCTGGGCTTTACTTTATTCACTAATGTTTTTATTCTAATGGAATTCAGGTTTTTTTGGAGCCTCGAGGGGGCCACTCAGCATCCTCACAGTTAGAAGTATGGTACTGGGCTGTTGGAATCTTCTTCTAGCACAGTCAAGGAGACGAGGAACAATCAAAATGCATCAGCAGATGGCAATTTCTGAAGTCGCTGGGAATTTCCCCAACATGCTCGAGGAAAAAGATCGATAAGGTTAGAGTTCTAATTATCGAATACCAATTAATATGATCTGTGTCATCCTGCAAGTTTTTTAGCAGTTGGACCCTGTGGTATGATGACACTTTTTGCTTGAAGATTCGATGGAAAATCTCATTATACACTCACTGGGAGTTTAGTTGCAATAGAACATTGACTCGATGCAATTCACCAAGGTTCTTCTGATGGTAATGGTGAATGAAACTGTTTAGTATGTCTTTAGAATCTGTCTTGTCCTTTAGATTACTTGCTTCCTTTGGTTAGCTTTCATTAGATTCTTTGCCTTAGGATGAATCCTCTTTGGAGTAATCATCAAGATATTCTCCTCCTTCCATCACCAACCCCAATCTGTCTAAGCCCAGCTTCCGTTTCCTTCAGTCCTCCACTGGCAGACATGTCCTCCCGACATCCCGAGACCAACCCGTACTTTCCGCCATCAGAACCACCTCCGACTGATCCAAATGTCTCCGACCCATCCAGCTCCATCCTCCGGGGGATGAAACAACCTCGCCGCCAGCGGACTCGTGGTCGGCCGGAGCACCACTATCCACTTCATGCCCAAGATCAGGACCCCCACACGCAGCCAAAGAGCCGCTCGGAGCAGGTCTTCGAACCTGGGGACCATGCTCATGAGCCTTCCAGGGAAATGGTGCCTCGCCGTCCTGAAGGCCTGGATTACTCCGACCACTATCCGCTCCATGGGAAGGGTTCTTTGCATTCTCATTTGCCAGGTGGCACGCTGCCGCCGCCCCCTCACCGGGGAAAGTCCAAAAATAAGCGAGTTCTGTGGGAGCAGCCGCCACTGCAGCCACAGTCTGGAGATGAGCAGGCTCCTCCCACTCCCAACGAAAGCCAACAACAAAGCCAGCGCCGCCACCGGCTGGCACCCAACCCCTGCAAGTGTAGAGCCCTAACGTGGTTAATCGCCCTTTGCTGTGCCCTATTCTGGATAGTCATCATCGTTGGAGGGCTGATTGTTCTCATCGTATACCTTGTGTTTCGGCCCCACATCCCGCAGTTCAACATCCCTAGCGCGTCCCTGAATGCTGCCTATCTCGATGTGGACTATTTCCTGAACCTGGACCTCACCCTCCTTGCAAACTTCACCAACCCGAACAGGAAGGTCCGTGTGGATTTCAGTTACGTGATCCTTGACCTCTACTACGGGAGTGTCCCCATTGCTACCCAGTACATCGAACCGTTCTCAACCATGAGGTCTGAATCGAAGTTGGCAGACGTCCACATGATCAGCAGTCAGGTCCGTCTGCCGCCGAGTGAGAGCCAGTGGCTCAGCAAGCAGATAGAGAGCAACGGGCCGGTCTTGTTTGAGTTGAAAGGGCTGTTCCGAGCTCGGTCTAATCTCGGGAGCTTGCTGAGGTACTCGTATCCACTGTATGGTCATTGCTTTATTTCCCTCACTGGCCCTCCAAGTGGTGTTCTCAGGGCAAGCAGATGCAAAACCAAGCGCTGAGGAAGATCCCTTTCCATCTTCATCTGCACAATTTTCTTGTTCTCTTCTTCTAGCAATTTTATTTGTAGAGCCATTATCTCTGTTCATGATGGCAAATAGTTAAGCCCGTCCGGGTGGTCACTGTCCTGATAAAACCAAGCACCGTATTTTGGAAACAGGAAATGTCACTGTCCTGCAATATATTTCATCTTATAAAAAAAGGGAGCCGGGCATGCACAAGAATGTTCCTCTCATGCTACGTAAAAGAACTCAGACATGAACACAGCTTCCATTGTAAGAAATCTCAATGCTGGAGAAGCCTCGAGAAACGGCTCCTCCTGCTTTTTTTCGACTTTCCACTTGTGAGAAACCAGCTCAAACACCAAGCGACACTTTGATGACCCACAGGCAATGTGACCGTTCGAGGAGGAAACCAATGTTTAAGTGCAGGAACCCTTGTTTCTGAGCCTTCGCCCCTAACCCCGACTGAAGAAGGAATGTGTGAGTGCCTCGCGTGCGGTTAACCTGTTGGCTGGGTCATACTTCAGGAGCCCCTGCAATAGGTCGATGAGATCCCCAGCAGAGTGATCCACCTGCTGCATTAAAATATTCTGTGGAAGTTGAGAAAGAAGTTAGCTAATGCACCATGTCAGTCAGAGATAGAAACCGAAAAGATGAGAGATATAGACCTGAAGACGGGGTAGCTTTAGAACGGCTTTAATGCTTTCCTGAGATGCAGCCCCTTCAGGCCAATTGAGTCTGCCCCGTAGAATGAATTTCTCAGCTGGCTGTCTGACCACAAGATCAAAACAAAAGAGAGAAGCAAATATGAGAACAGAAATTGTCACTTTGCTTCCCAGTATAGATTCAGAAAATGGGTAATGCAGAACACAAACTCGACTCGTTTCAGCATGTGTTGTGGCAATGGGCCTAGGACCCTTTCCATCATTGCAAGGTGCTCCAGGTTCTCATGTGTCTGAAACAATGCTTCTCCCTGGTAAAAAATACATTTCAGGAAAAAGTTCAAATAAGCCCTTAAGTTCCCCACGGCTTGGGTTAGAAAAACCTATTTCCAATGAAAGCCATATCCTTTCAGCTAACGATCCTATTGGTTTTTCTCACACCAGGTAACAAGGAAGGATACACCATAAGATTTATACTTCAGGTTTCAAGCATCTGTTATTGGTGCCACCGGATACACAGGCATGTCGGGAAAACTGGATCTTTGCTTTTAGGTAAGCTTATGGCCTTAAACCCTATTATGTGGGTCATGTCCTCTTTTACTGGGATCATATTGGTACATTGTCATGCCAGAGGAATGATCCACGTAAAAATTCCTTCATCTTTAGATTGATGATATTTCAATGATCGTGTCATTAGATAGGAAGGCATTTTTGTAAAGAAAACATACCGAGCACAATTCTACAAGGATACACCCAACACTCCACAGATCACAAGGATAACCCCACCCAAGCCCTGTGATGATCACAATTTCCCATAAGTCAACTTTATTAAGGAATGGCATAAGAGTCATTATTCACTTACCAAGAATAACTTCTGGTGCTCGGTAATGCCTTGTTGAGACGATATAGTTGTGTTTACGAAGCCCATTGGCTGTGCTCCCGAAATCAATGACCTTTATAGAGCTTGACTTTGGCAGCCTTTTATAGTAAGTTCCTTCTCTCGGTGATCTGGACGAAACCTGCAGCATTACATTACAATTCAGACCTGAGGTACTGTTGGACATCTAAAGGGGGTCAAAGCTTGAAAGAAGAAGGTATTTGAACCTTGTAGCATCAAGAAACATTCTGTTAGTGGCTTGCCTAAGAAATCATCAATAAAATTGAAGGAAAAAAAGAAGAAGAAGAAAGAAAGACATTTCACGTGTGAAGGCTAACAAGGTACCTTGTAATCCGGCACTTTCACATAATCTGATGAAACAAAGAGTATGTTCTCAGGCTTCAGATCAGTATGGATGAGGTTCAAATCATGCACAACTGTAAAAACAAAAAATAAAAAAGGGAATTTCTCAGTGAAAGATTTCCCTGATGCATCTGATTTGAAAAGTGAAAACTCCAAAGAAAGCGAGAAACTGTGCGAGTAGCAGCAGATGCACACATGCTACACACTCCAAAATCTGCCTCCCGAGTTCCCGCACAAGATCAACTGGGAAGGGGCGATGATTATTTTTTTGAAGAAAATCATACAAACTTGGTCCAAGCATCTCAAACACCTGTTAAAACCATCCAAGATAATTTACAGCGTCTTCAATGCCCTATAGCTCAAAAAAGAATGACAGCTCAATGATGCATGACGTATACACCAAAAAGAGAAAAAGGCATGACTTACAATACAGATATGATTATGATAGTCAAACCAATTCCGTATTTGGACACAGCTGCAAAATCAACCAAACTCAATCAACCAGCAGATAGCCACATTGGAAGTTAAGGCACAGGATGAAAGTAGAGAAGCCCTTACCTACAACTATTTTTTTCGTAACTCCTGAGCAATTGGAGCACGTCTATTTCAACCATTGCTGCATCACGGTATTTTTTAATACTACGCACGACTTTTATGGCAACCATCTCCCTCACTTCCCTGTCCCAGCATTCCAATACCTGTCCAAATGTGCCTGCATAAAGAGCTGGTCAGGCATAAATAATAAAATTTGAACATCCTAAGAGGTAAGAACTGCCAAGACTAACCTTGGCCAATTTTTCTGCTGATTTTATCTGCACATGCAGAAACAAGAGGAATAAGCAAGGTCACAATAAAAAGTTGGGCTAGTCAAGCAAAGATGGAGATTTTATAAGATTTTCAAGAGAAATCAGGTTTCCCTCCAGTTTTATTAAAACCAAAGCACATGAGAGTAATGAAAGTAAAATAGGAATGAAGAAAGGTAACCACAAAAGTCATGACAGACAACGAAGAGTGAAATACATCGATAGTTCTTCACACTTGGAAGCCAATTTCAGCAAAGTGATCACCATATTATCAATTTTGAGCACTATCAAATTTGAGCCCTACTAAAAACAGAGGCCACCACATTTAAAAAGTTCTTCATGTAGTATATAGCCCCATAATAATTAATAGGAAAAGCAAATACGCACTCAGACTACATAGCATGTATTAGAAATTAAAATGGGAGGATATCTGGAGTGTAATTACAGCGAGGAGTTAAATTATCTCCAATGGCAAACATGTAATGCCCATCCTTGTCATCATCTCGCCACGGAGAAGAACCTGTTTGATCCAATCCCTTCAAAAAAAGACTAGTGTTGTCCTGGAGTACTCTCGGAGGTCCATAACTCGAAGCAGTTCCAGGATCTTCCTTACAACGACCTCCTGACTGAGCCTACACATAGCCCCATTCACACTCCACTAAAGCATGAAAAGTTTAAATAAAACCCACACCATTTTCCTCAAAATTATTCAGCTTCAATATACCAATTAGCTCATCGAATTCTCATAATGAAGCACATGGTGCAACACCATAAATATACAGAGCAGACCCACCACAAATTCACATTCACCTGTAATTGCTTTTTTTTTTTAATGAAAATAAAAATTTTCATCCTATTCTAGCTGAAGTAAGAGATTAAAAGACCAAGAGGGGTTGGGCCGAGTGGTAAGCAGCTCGGTGCCGCTTAAGGAGGTCTCGGGTTCGAGACCTCACGTACGCAGACACCCCTCTTGGGAGCCTCACCCCATTGCCAGGCGTGCGACCCGGGGCGACCAACGGATTAGTCAAGTATGGTTGGCTGAAAGATGCCATCTCACCGCTGGTGGGGCCTGCTTGGATACCGTGGCTGGCGACCAAAAAAAAAAAAAAAAAAAGAGATTAAAAGAAAAAAAAAACACCATAGCTTCAAAATTACTTGAAAAAAAATCAAAAGTTCCACCAGATTCAGCTCCAAAGAAGGAGATTTCAAATGTAATTAGCTAAATTCATACATAAAAAGAAAACCTTAAATCGCATCAGACAATCCCCATGAAAAATTGAAATGGTTAAGCTTTTCATCGGCAAACCCCATTAATTTACCTCAAATTGCTTACTGGGCCAGATTCCTTCCGAAACGCACAAATTAAAGAAAACCAGCGCCACTAAACTCCTCACAAGCCCACGGAAAATCAGAGAGAGGAACAAGCGTTGAAATTGGAAGAGGTTATACCTTCGACAGAGATTCCCAAGCTAACCTGGGCTTCTTCCTCGGTCGGCGATCCATGTGGCTGTGAGGGAACTGAGAGACGTAATCCATGTCCATGAAACTGCCCCTCGATTGAGGATCGATCGCCAGCAGAACCCAAGCCCCTTTCTTGCAGGAAGACGTTGCGATAAAAAAAAAAAAAAAAGGTTGCAGCCCCGGTTCTTCGTGAAAGCGTTCTTACCGTCCGATCTGGCACGAGGACTGGTCTTAACCGTTCGATCAGGGGAATCTCTTAGATTCGGCCTAATGGAAGGAAAATCTTCAGTGATATATTACGTGACCATACATTGAATTATTGATTTTTTTACTAAATTCTTAAACGAATAATTCCAGAATCAATCCCTAGATTTGGGGGTCAACAAAAACTTTTCCAGGGACTCCGACTTGACTGCAGATAAGTCTCAATGTGCATTTCGACTAGTTCAAGATACTGCTTGTTAGAAAAAAAATCATTTATCGTGTATTTTTTTCCCCTTAGAATTGAATTTTAGGAATGAAATTCACGTTGAAAAGGATTTTGCACTTGCTGGAATCAATTATGGGCCTAACATGAAAAGAGCAGTTTATGGGCCTATGGATGTCGATAAGCCCAATAGACTAGTATGGACCTCTGGCGGCCCAATTAAGTTTTTGTTCTAACCCAGCATCGGCCCTACGACGTCGTTTCATTCGACCGATCCATATCAGCCGATATTTGTCTCGCTCCTCTCTTTCCTCATCGGATCTCGCAGAGCGTCGTCGTCGCCTCTGCCTCTGCTTCTGCTCCACCGGAAGGTTCTCCCTCTCTCTGGTGATTCTCTGTGAAATCAACCTGCACCTTTCACGGTCCCGTTGTTGTTATAGAGGTCGATGTAATGGAGTAATCGTTGCCGGCTTGACTTACTGTATCGCTATTCAAACCCTAAATTTAAAGTAGCATGCTTGCATGCCTTTTTTGCATGATCTAATTCATAATCTATACTGCTTTGGCCATTTTCTTTAATGGTTCCGAGGATAGTCGTCTTTTCAGATGCTCGTACTTTGATCTCCCGGCTTTGATTAGTTTTGATTCAATTGAAGTTTACATCTTCGTGGTTTGAGGTGCTTGGCTTGATGCTTTGCGTTTGGTGCTGATAATTATTATTTGGTGTTAATTTGGCTTTTGATGATTGTGCAGTTTGTGTGGACTTTGGAGGTCAAAGATGTACAACGGGATTGGGTTGCAGACCCCTAGAGGGTCCGGGACTAATGGTTACATTCAGACCAACAAGTTCTTTGTGAAGCCCAAGACTGGTAGGGTCGCTGAGACCACCAAGGGATTTGAGGGGGACCAGGGCACAGCTGGTGTCACTAGGAAGCCCAACAAGGACATTCTGGAGCATGATAGGAAGCGACAGATTGAGCTCAAGCTCGTTGTGCTTGAGGACAAGCTCACTGATCAAGGATATTCGGAAGCTGAAATTGCTGAGAAGCTGGCAGAGGCTAGGAAGACTCTCGAAGCAGCCGCTGCTTCTGAAGCTGATGGAGGACCGGGTGCCATTACAGTTGCTGATAAAAGGTGATCTCTCTTTCTTTTTCTCATCAGCATACATTAACATGGACAAATAAGTATTGGCATGAGCAGTATAATATGAAAAGATTCTAGTCAGACGCCTCATAGTGTTTTAGGAGAGTTTCCTTGCTTGAATTTGACCTCCTATTCTTTTTATTATTTTGTTTCATATTTTTGTTCAATGTTCAATGGACTGTAGCAATTGCAACTGCTTATATTATTCTTCCTGTAACTTTTTCTATCTTTTGGGATTAAAGAATTCTTGATTTTGGACTTGTTAATAAGGGGTGCGAATTGTGATCTTTTACCCCCTCCCAACCAAATCGATTTCTTTTAATACATGGTGCTATCCAGAGTTAAATGTGTTTGGTATATACTTTTTCAGGGTGTCTGACACCCAGACACACCAAATTGCTGCTAGAAAGGAGAAGCAGATGGAAACATTCAGGGCTGCCCTTGGCATAGGCCTCACCCAAGAAAATGCTGAAGAGATAGAGGAGGAACCTAAAAGAGCCCAGAAAAGTGGTCAGCCTGACAGACGGGAACATGCTTTTTTGGACAGAGAATATAGTAGGAAGAAACAGGATGAAGAGAAGTTGAGATCCGACAAGGATGATGAGAAAAAGGTTCCTGCTAAAGATGCGAAGAACAGGAAGGCAGATGGCAAAATGGTGAAGGATAGCGATGATTCTTCAGACTTGGAGAGCAGTGGGCAGCGAAAGAAAAGAAGTCAACGGAAGCGCCGCAGAAGTTCACGCAGAAGTAGATCAAAGAGTGGTTCTGACACTGAGACTGGTGAATTAAAGCGTGAGAAATCAAAGAAACACAAGAGTAGGAAATATGAGTCTGAAGAATCTGATTCAGATACAGACGGTGACCATGCTGGCAAGGCCCGTTCTAAAAAAGAGGCTGAGAAGTATAGGAAATCCAAGAAGCACCACCAAAGCAGAAAATATGAGTCCGAAGAATCAGATTCTGCCACAGATGATGGTGATGCTGTTGCTGATGAGCGATCTAAAAAAGGTGCTGATAGGTATCGGAAATCTCATCGACATTATGATTCTGATGATGGTAACTATGGTGGAGGTTCACGTAGGTCTATGAAAGAGCAGCATATTAGAAGCAGCAAACATAATGACTCTGAGGATGACTTTGACAGAGAAAGACAGCATGAAAGACAAAAAGACCTTCACAAGGGACAGAGAGATGAACGGAGCCGAGTGCTTGACTCTGAATTAAATGATCAAGGTAAGGGTTCTGATGTTAGGCTTGAGAAAAGCAGGAAATATGGGATGGATAGGGACTCTATTGACAGATCTGTTAAGCATAGAAAGGTGGAAGTTGCGAAGAAGCAACAGAGGAAGCAAGATGATCGTTATTCTGATTCTGATTCTGGCAGCGATAGCAAAGCACACAAGCGCCAAAGTGGGCGGCACGATTCTTCTGATAGTGACTCTGATAGCAGTTATGATCAGAGAAAGGATGGGAAGACCATAGGAACAGGAAAACCAGTTCAAAAGGCACTCCTGTCTTCAACCTCTAGTAGTTCTAGTGATGATTCTCATGATTTGAGTACTGACAGCAGTTCCAGTGATAGTTCTGATGGTTATAAGCATGGCAAATCTGTGGGAAGCAGTAGGTTGGGAACTGCAGCTGCTGGGACTGAAGAGGATAGACAAAGAAGTGGACCCCGAAAGGATCACGAATCTGATGCATTGAAGAAGTTGGGAGATACATATCTGTCCAAGAAGGATGATTCTGAGAAGCACAATAGAAGAAGTGAGGTTTCGAGAGGTTATGATCATGATGGACAAAGGGATGATCGCATCGGATCACGCAGATCCAGTGGGAGGAGGGATGATGATAATAACCTGAGTGGTGGAAATTATGGGAGAGAGGATGGGCGTAGTGGAAGATGGGGGGAGGATAAGGACTATGAAAGGCATGGAGGAGAGAGAAGGCATGGCCGGGATGAAGAGGTGCATGAAGGGAGAAGAAGTGCAAGGAGTGATGAGTATTATACAAGGCAGGTGAAGGATTATGGGGATGGGCAGCTTGCCAGTAGAAAGCGGGGTGCAAGGGAGGAAGAGGATCGTGATTACAGAGGCCATGACGCAGACTCTAGAATGGAGTCTAGAAGGGGTGATGATTATTATGCAAGGCAGGTGAAGGATTATGGGGATGAGCAGCTTGCCAGGAGAAAGCGAAGTGCAAGGGAGGAAGAGGACCGTGTTTATAGGGCCCGTGACTCGGACTCTAGAATGGACTCACACAAGAGATCTCGATATGACGAATCTAATAGGTCAGAAGGAAGGAGATCTGAGCGTGAGTTTCGTGATTCTCATGACAAGCGTCGTGACTAGATTGGTTCCGAATGTTTTCCGGATGGCTGGTAGGTTTCAATTTTGCCTCTTTGTAGAATCCTTGGACGTATCAGGACTGAAGTCCTATTACTCGGAAATATTGCTCCTTTTCCTCCTCTTTTGCGATGGTTGTTAACCTTCACTTGGTTTTTTCAGGGGCTTTCATCAAACCTTTGCTGATTACTTCTGCAGCACAGCTTGTGAATGAATTGATGCTTCAATCGAGATGTTATCTCTTGCTCCAGTTGATAACTGTGACTGGGTTGTGATGAAGGTTGGAGAAAATGGAGGCTGCACAAAGTATTACGCTCAACCAGTGTCCTCAAGATTCCTCCGCCTTTTATGTAAGAGTGTGAGACTTGTCCTGTTTTTGTACAACTTGGTTTCCAATTTGCTAGCTGTTGCTGCTTTGCTGGAGTTAATGTGCCTTGTCAGGTTCTTTAACAGTTGCTTGTTATATCATATCCAATACTTAGAACTTCGCATGTGCTGAGTTATTTGGGCGAGAGAGGTTATTTCTTTGGGTGGTTGCGATCTTCTGGATGAATGGCATGGCTGAAACAGTTGCCTTGATAATCTAGATGGCGTATCAATGAACAAATGTGGACCAGCGTTCTTTGATTTCTCTCTCCGCTTCAAGAATGTCAAAATAAACCATAGCAGGTGAGAGCCTTGTGCTGCTATTGATCAAATTGTTCATAGAAGTGGTTCTGAAAGCTCCATCTCGTTTGAGCCCTGCTGCGGTTCCTCAGGTCTTTGGAACCCCACAAAGTCCAGTCCGAGCCACTGCCAGGGCCAACACACATAGCGAGGTCCATGCCTTGACCTCCTCGCTTCTATCCGTGCCTCGGCCTCCTCGAGCTGATGGGTCAACTCTTCGACCCTGTCCCTCAACCTAGAGGCTCTTGAGTCGGCCAACCTAAGTGACCTCTCGGACGCGTCTCTTGCAGCCATGGCAGCAGCAGCAGTCTCTTCCTTGAATTTCAGCTTCTTTTCCGACTCCAGCAAACCTTGCTTCGCCTCCTCCAGCTCCTGCTTGAGAGAAGCCAGCTGCAGGCAAAACCGTAGAAGTGATGTTAGAGAAGGAAAACCATCACTGTGCTCTACTCACGGAAGTTCCAGTAACAAAGACTGAAAGATGATGTCTTCAGTATTCCTGAGATGTGTGAACTCTTAAGAATGCTATTTCAGTTCTTTCTTCGATTTCATATCAGCGAATGGCCTAATGTGGGGCTGGACACCGAGCTGTTGTACCGATCTCTAAGTGCTATGTTCAATCCGTAGACAGAAAAATTGCAACCAACCAATCGGGGAAAACCAAACCTGTGCAGATAACTCGTGCTCAACTGCCCCCCAGCAGCAGCTTCTTGCTCTGCTGCTCCTTTCCATCTAGCAATTTCTTCTTCAGCGGTGGCAATATCCATCATCAGCCCTTCAATCTAAGAATGCCAATAAACAAAGTTAAATGTATTGAACCAACGAAAGAATGTCCCTCCCGAACGCATGGATCAGGGTAACAATGTTCATATCGCCACTCATGCAGACGATAATCAGATGGTGTAAATTTGAAAAGGAAATGTTGGACAACTCACATTTTCGTTTGCCACCCTCTCCTTCTCCTCCAGTTCATCTATCCGAAGCTGTCTGAGATCGAGCTCCTTAACTTGTGCATCTATGTGCCGTTTAAGTGAACTTAATTCTGCCCTTAATCCAGCAAAGCAGCACAGAAAACGGAACGATCAGTTCAGCAATATCAGATGCTTCATATGACTCAATCACCACTTCCCCATTTAGTACAAACTGAATCCCTATTGAGTAGAAAAGGAAAAACACCTAGAGATATTTTGGACCAAATAATTGACCTGCAAGACCAAATATATCAAAGTTGCCATAAAGCATAAAGCTAAATTTGCAGGAACTGTGGTTTTGGAAATAGATGATTAGGAAAGATACCTAAGCTCCTCTATGGAATGTCTTTGATCAATAATCTCAAGTTGGGATGCCTTGACTATATTCTCCAGAGCGCCAGCCTGTGAAATCCACAATCAGGAAATTCAGGATTAGGTAACAAGTACAAATTAAGATTAGTCCAGATTAGGAGGAAACTCGGTCATGTTTGGAAAAGCCGAAGCTGACCAAGGTGTATATTTCATCTTGTTTCTCCAGCATTTCTGCTTCCGTGGCAGCTGGAGCCATCTTATCCCCCAAATGTTTGCTAAATTGAAAATCTATTCGAGCCTCTCTTAAGCCATTTTCAGCAACATAAAACAGTTCTTTCGTTTGCAAAGATGTATCCAATGACATCCGCTTCGATAGTGCACTTCTAAGCAACGAACCAATCTGCTCTTTTCCTTCACCAACCGATCAACTGTTTCATTGATACACTTTATTTCGAGGTTCTTCTCGTCTGTTAAATCCTTAGTCTTTAAACAGCATCCTTCATCAGTTCATAAATGGACTTCATCCCTGCTAATATGCATGTATGTTTTCCTCAACACCCGTCTCCTGTGGGAGAAACAGGGAGACCGACAAGTCAGATTGATCCAACTTATGGGCATTGACTATCTTAATAACAGCACAAGCCTTATCATGAATCTTTGCAACAAAATCTAGCTGTTCGTTCAGAAAGGGCCTCAGTGCTTCCATCCTTGACTCCAAACCATTCAACTTCTCATCAATCTCCCCAACAAACTCTTTCAGTTCTGAGTTCTCCTTCTCCAATTGATCCACTTTTTCCATCATCATCTTTCAGTGTCTGCACAATCTTCCCATTGCCTCACAACTCTCTATTGCTCTAATGCGCTGCTCTTCTTTGCAACTCTTCCTTCAACCTACTGATGGCTGCTTCGAGCTGTGAACCTCAATTGCAATCTCATAGTTCCTCTGTTCCATCTGTTCTCTTGCTTCGTCTCTGGACTTCTGTGCCACATTGATCTGCCTAACAAGCTCCTCCAATATCATTAGTTCTTTTAATAACACCGTATGCAACAGCGGCCAGTCCCGTGTACTTCTGCGACCTGGGCAATCCCCCCACAGAGAAGTTCTTGAAATTACTCACTTTCCCAGATATCTTCTCAATGCCAGTCACGAGCAATGTGCAGACCTCTCAATCTCAGACCTCAAGTTATCTTTCGACTTCACCGCCTCCTCTAACTGCCTCATGATTTGATCCTTCTGACTCAAAGCTTCCTCTTTCGAGCGACTAGCATCCGCCAACTCCCCAGATATCTTCTCCTTCCATTGCAGAAGCTCTTCTTTCTCACGCACAGCCTGGTCCCTCTCTCTCGCGCATTCGTCCCGCTTAATAACCTCGTGAGCGAACGCCTTCAGGCGGCCGACCTGGACCTGAAGCTCTGACTTCGACTTCTCCGCAGCCGAACGCGCCTCCCTCTCACGGTCCAGCTCCGCCATCAGATCGCGGAATCTCTCCACCGACAAGTCCTCCGGGGGGGAACCGGGACGGCGACCGGCACCGGATCATCTCCTCCACGTCACTGAGGACGGCATCAGGATCCTCGTCGCCTGCAGCCGCCATTGCAGTCCGATAATACGGGATCAGCCGCCGTTAGTCGGTCC
>CM075299.1:2395504-2436408 GCA_037672795.1 Lagerstroemia speciosa
GTTCTCCCCTTTGTATTACAAATCCTGGGGCCCACAAGCTGTTTGGTTGAGAATCCTTCACGAGGATAATCTGCTGAGTTCATGTCACCGTACAGATACTTGCCCCTGCTCTGAGGATTCTGCCCTTCTTCCCTGGGGATTAATGTTATACTAGAGTTGATTTCTACCTTGAGACTTGCCATGAACATGAAAGTTGCGTCGTTCCAAATATGGAAAAAAGATCTGGTCTCCCTGGAATTATTTTTTATATTCTTTCTTGAAACTGTTTACCTCTCTCATGCAGAAATCGAATTTATTATCAGGTGTTTCCTGGGCTTTACTTTATTCACTAATGTTTTTATTCTAATGGAATTCAGGTTTTTTTGGAGCCTCGAGGGGGCCACTCAGCATCCTCACAGTTAGAAGTATGGTACTGGGCTGTTGGAATCTTCTTCTAGCACAGTCAAGGAGACGAGGAACAATCAAAATGCATCAGCAGATGGCAATTTCTGAAGTCGCTGGGAATTTCCCCAACATGCTTGAGGAAAAAGATCGATAAGGTTAGAGTTCTAATTATCGAATACCAATTAATATGATCTGTGTCATCCTGCAAGTTTTTTAGCAGTTGGACCCTGTGGTATGATGACACTTTTTGCTTGAAGATTCGATGGAAAATCTCATTATACACTCACTGGGAGTTTAGTTGCAATAGAACATTGACTCGATGCAATTCACCAAGGTTCTTCTGATGGTAATGGTGAATGAAACTGTTTAGTATGTCTTTAGAATCTGTCTTGTCCTTTAGATTACTTGCTTCCTTTGGTTAGCTTTCATTAGATTCTTTGCCTTAGGATGAATCCTCTTTGGAGTAATCATCAAGATATTCTCCTCCTTCCATCATCAACCCCAATCTGTCTAAGCCCAGCTTCCGTTTCCTTCAGTCCTCCACTGGCAGACATGTCCTCCCGACATCCCGAGACCAACCCGTACTTTCCGCCATCGGAACCACCTCCGACTGATCCAAATGTCTCCGAGCCATCCAGCTCCATCCTCCGGGGGATGAAACAACCTCGCCGCCAGCGGACTCGTGGTCGGCCGGAGCACCACTATCCACTTCATGCCCAAGATCAGGACCCCCACACGCAGCCAAAGAGCCGCTCGGAGCAGGTCCTCGAACCTGGGGACCATGCTCATGAGCCTTCCAGGGAAATGGTGCCTCGCCGTCCTGAAGGCCTGGATTACTCCGACCACTATCCGCTCCATGGGAAGGGTTCTTTGCATTCTCATTTGCCAGGTGGCACGCTGCCGCTGCCCCCTCACCGGGGAAAGTCCAAAAATAAGCGAGTTCTGTGGGAGCAGCCACTGCAGCCACAGTCTGGAGATGAGCAGGCTCCTCCCACTCCCAGCGAAAGCCAACAACAAAGCCAGCGCCGCCACCGGCTGGCACCCAACCCCTGCAAGTGTAGAGCCCTAACGTGGTTAATCGCCCTTTGCTGTGCCCTATTCTGGATAGTCATCATCGTTGGAGGGCTGATTGTTCTCATCGTATACCTTGTGTTTCGGCCCCACATCCCGCAGTTCAACATCGCTAGCGCGTCCCTGAATGCTGCCTATCTCGATGTGGACTATTTCCTGAACCTGGACCTCACCCTCCTCGCAAACTTCACCAACCCGAACAGGAAGGTCCGTGTGGATTTCAGTTACGTGATCCTTGACCTCTACTACGGGAGTGTCCCGATTGCTACCCAGTACATCGAACCATTCTCAACCATGAGGTCTGAATCGAAGTTGGCAGACGTCCACATGATCAGCAGTCAGGTCCGTCTGCCGCCGAGCGAGAGCCAGTGGCTCAGCAAGCAGATAGAGAGCAACGGGCCGGTCTTGTTTGAGTTGAAAGGGCTGTTCCGAGCTCGGTCTAATCTCGGGAGCTTGCTGAGGTACTCGTATCCACTGTACGGTCATTGCTTTATTTCCCTCACTGGCCCTCCAAGTGGTGTTCTCAGGGCAAGCAGATGCAAAACCAAGCGCTGAGGAGGATCCCTTTCCATCTTCATCTGCACAATTTTCTTGTTCTCTTCTTCTAGCAATTTTATTTGTAGAGCCATTATCTCTGTTCATGATGGCAAATAGTTAAGCCCGTCCGGGTGGTCACTGTCCTGATAAAACCAAGCACCGTATTTTGGAAACAGGAAATGTCACTGTCCTGCAATATATTTCATCTTATAAAAAAAGGGAGCCGGGCATGCACAAGAATGTTCCTCTCATGCTACGTAAAAGAACTCAGACATGAACACAGCTTCCATTGTAAGAAATCTTAATGCTGGAGAAGCCTCGAGAAATGGCTCCTCCTGCTTTTTTTCGACTTTCCACTTGTGAGAAACCAGCTCAAACACCAAGCGACACTTTGATGACCCACAGGCAATGTGACCGTTCGAGGAGGAAACCAATGTTTAAGTGGAGGAACCCTTGCTTCTGAACCTTCGCCCCTAACCCCGACTGAAGAAGGAATGTGTGAGCGCCTCGCGTGCAGTTAACCTGTTGGCTGGGTCATACTTCAGGAGCCCCTGCAATAGGTCGATGAGATCCCCAGCAGAGTGATCCACCTGCTGCATTATAATATTCTGTGGAAGGTGAGAAAGAAGTTAGCTAATGCACCATGTCGGTCAAAGAGATAGAAACCGAAAAGATGAGAGATATAGACCTGAAGACGGGGTAGCTTTAGAACGGCTTTAATGCTTTCCTGAGATGCAGCCCCTTCAGGCCAATTGAGTCTGCCCCGTAGAATGAATTTCTCAGCTGGCTGTCTGACCACAAGATCAAAACAAAAGAGAGAAGCAAATATGAGAACAGAAAATTGTCACTTTGCTTCCCAGTATAGATTCAGAAAATGGGTAATGCAGAACACAAACTCGACTCGTTTCAGCATGTGTTGTGGCAATGGGCCTAGGACCCTTTCCATCATTGCAAGGTGCTCCAGGTTCTCATGTGTCTGAAACAATGCTTCTCCCTGGTAAAAAATACATTTCAGGAAAAAGTTCAAATAAGCCCTTAAGTTCCCCACGGCTTGGGTTAGAAAAACCTATTTCCAATGAAAGCCATATCCTTTCAGCTAACGATCCTATTGGTTTTTCTCACACCAGGTAACAAGGAAGGATACACCATAAGATTTATACTTCAGGTTTCAAGCATCTGTTATTGGTGCCACCGGATACACAGGCATGTCGGGAAGAACTGGATCTTTGCTTTTAGGTAAGCTTATGGCCTTAAACCCTCATTATGTGGGTCATGTCCTCTTTTACTGGGATCATATTGGTACATTGTCATGCCAGAGGAATGATCCACGTAAAAATTCCTTCATCTTTAGATTGATGATATTTCAATGATCGTGTCATTAGATAGGAAGGCATTTTTGTAAAGAAAACATACCGAGCACAATTCTACAAGGATACACCCAACACTCCACAGATCACAAGGATAACCCCACCCAAGCCCTGTGATGATCACAATTTCCCATAAGTCAACTTTATTAAGGAATGGCATAAGAATCATTATTCACTTACCAAGAATAACTTCTGGTGCTCGGTAATGCCTAGTTGAGACGATATAGTTGTGTTTACGAAGCCCATTAGCTGTGCTTCCGAAATCAATGACCTTTATAGAGCTTGACTTTGGCAGCCTTTTATAGTAAGTTCCTTCTCTCAGTGATCTGGACGAAACCTGCAGCATTACATCACAATTCAGACCTGAGGTACTGTCGTACATCTAAAGGGGGTCAAAGCTTGAAAGAAGAAGGTATTTGAACCTTGCAGCATCAAGAAACATTCTGTTAATGGCTTGCCTAAGAAATCATCAATAAAATTGAAGGAAAAAAGAAGAAGAAGAAGAAGGAAAGACATTTCACGTGTGAAGGCTAACAAGGTACCTTGTAATCCGGCACTTTCACATAATCTGATGAAACAAAGAGTATGTTCTCAGGCTTCAGATCAGTATGGATGAGGTTCAAATCATGCACAACTGTAAAAACAAAAGAAAAAAAAAAGGGGGAATTTCTCAGTGAAAGATTTCCCTGATGCATCTGATTTGAAAAGTGAAAACTCTAAAGAAAGCGAGAAACTGTGCGAGTAGCAGCAGATGCACACATGCTACACACTCCAAAATCTGCCTCCCGAGTTCCCGCACAAGATCAACTGGGAAGGGGCGATGATTATTTTTTTGAAGACAATCATACAAACTTGGTCCAAGCATCTCAAAGACCTGTTAAAACCATCCAAGATAATTTACAGCGTCTTCAATGCCCTGTAGCTCAAAAAAGAATGACAGCTCAATGATGCATGACGTATACACCAAAAAGAGAAAAAGGCATGACTTACAATACAGATATGATTATGATAGTCAAACCAATTCCGTATTTGGACACAGCTGCAAAATCAACCAAACTCAATCAATCAGCAGATAGCCACATTGGAAGTTAAGGCACAGGATGAAAGTAGAGAAGCCCTTACCTACAACTATTTTTTTCGTAACTCCTGAGCAATTGGAGCACGTCTATTTCAACCATTGCTGCATCACGGTATTTTTTAATACTGCGCACGACTTTTATGGCAACCATCTCCCTCACTTCCCTGTCCCAGCATTCCAATACCTGTCCAAATGTGCCTGCATAAAGAGCTGGTCAGGCATAAATAATAAAATTTGAACATCCTCAGAGGTAAGAACTGCCAAGACTAACCTTCGCCAATTTTTCTGCTGATTTTATCTGCACATGCAGAAACAAGAGGAATAAGCAAGGTCACAATAAAAAGTTGGGCTAGTCAAGCAAAGATGGAGATTTTATAAGATTTTCAAGAGAAATCAGGTTTCCCTCCAGTTTTATTAAAACCAAAGCACATGAGAGTAATGAAAGTAAAATAGGAATGAAGAAAGGTAACCACAAAAGTCATGACAGACAACGAAGAGTGAAATACATCGATAGTTCTTCACACTTGGAAGCCAATTTCAGCAAAGTGATCACCATATTATCAATTTTGAGCACTATCAAATTTGAGCCCTACTAAAAACAGAGGCCACCACATTTAAAAAGTTCTTCATGTAGTATATAGCCCCATAATAATTAATAGGAAAAGCAAATACGCACTCAGACTACATAGCATGTATTAGAAATTAAAATGGGAGGATATCTGGAGTGTAATTACAGCGAGGAGTTAAATTATCTCCAATGGCAAACATGTAATGCCCATCCTTGTCATCATCTCGCCACGGAGAAGAACCTGTTTGATCCAATCCCTTCAAAAAAAGACTAGTGTTGTCCTGGAGTACTCTCGGAGGTCCATAACTCGAAGCAGTTCCAGGATCTTCCTTACAACGACCTCCTGACTGAGCCTACACATAGCCCCATTCACACTCCACTAAAGCATGAAAAGTTTAAATAAAACCCACACCATTTTCCTCAAAATTATTCAGCTTCAATATACCAATTAGCTCATCGAATTCTCATAATGAAGCACATGGTGCAACACCATAAATATACAGAGCAGACCCACCACAAATTCACATTCACCTGTAATTGCTTTTTTTTTTTAATGAAAATAAAAATTTTCATCCTATTCTAGCTGAAGTAAGAGATTAAAAGACCAAGAGGGGTTGGGCCGAGTGGTAAGCAGCTCGGTGCCGCTTAAGGAGGTCTCGGGTTCGAGACCTCACGTACGCAGACACCCCTCTTGGGAGCCTCACCCGCCATTGCCAGGCGTGCGACCCGGGGCGACCAACGGATTAGTCAAGTATGGTTGGCTGAAAGATGCCATCTCACCGCTGGTGGGGCCTGCTTGGATACCGTGGCTGGCGACCAAAAAAAAAAAAAAAAAAGAGATTAAAAGAAAAAAAAAACACCATAGCTTCAAAATTACTTGAAAAAAAAATCAAAAGTTCCACCAGATTCAGCTCCAAAGAAGGAGATTTCAAATGTAATTAGCTAAATTCATACATAAAAAGAAAACCTTAAATCGCATCAGACAATCCCCATGAAAAATTGAAATGGTTAAGCTTTTCATCGGCAAACCCCATTAATTTACCTCAAATTGCTTACTGGGCCAGATTCCTTCCGAAACGCACAAATTAAAGAAAACCAGCGCCACTAAACTCCTCACAAGCCCACGGAAAATCAGAGAGAGGAACAAGCGTTGAAATTGGAAGAGGTTATACCTTCGACAGAGATTCCCAAGCTAACCTGGGCTTCTTCCTCGGTCGGCGATCCATGTGGCTGTGAGGGAACTGAGAGACGTAATCCATGTCCATGAAACTGCCCCTCGATTGAGGATCGATCGCCAGCAGAACCCAAGCCCCTTTCTTGCAGGAAGACGTTCGGATAAAAAAAAAAAAAGTTGCAGCCCCGGTTCTTCGTGAAAGCGTTCTTACCGTCCGATCTGGTACGAGGAGCTGGTCTTAACCGTTCGATCAGGGGAATCTCTTAGATTCGGCCTAATGGAAGGAAAATCTTCAATGTATTTGATATATTACGTGACCATACATTGAATTATTGATTTTTTTACTAAATTCTTAAACGAATAATTCCAGAATCAATCCCTAGATTTGGGGGTCAACAAAAACTTTTCCAGGGACTCCGACTTGACTGCAGATAAGTCTCAATGTGCATTTGACTAGTTCAAGATACTGCTTGTTAGAAAAAAAATCATTTATCGTGTATTTTTTTCCCCTTAGAATTGAATTTTAGGAATGAAATTCACGTTGAAAAGGATTTTGCACTTGCTGGAATCAATTATGGGCCTAACATGAAAAGAGCAGTTTATGGGCCTATGGATGTCGATAAGCCCAATAGACTAGTATGGACCTCTGGCGGCCCAATTAAGTTTTTGTTCTAACCCAGCATCGGCCCTACGACGTCGTTTCATTCGACCGATCCATATCAGCCGATATTTGTCTCGCTCCTCTCTTTCCTCATCGGATCTCGCAGAGCGTCGTCGTCGCCTCTGCCTCTGCTTCTGCTCCACCGGAAGGTTCTCCCTCTCTCCCTCTCTCCCTCTCTCTGGTGATTCTCTGTGAAATCAACCTGCACCTCTCTCCTTTGTGTTTTCACGGTCCCGTTGTTGTTATAGAGGTCGATGTAATGGAGTAATCGTTGCCGGCTTGACTTACTGTATCGCTATTCAAACCCTAAATTTAAAGTAGCATGCTTGCATGCCTTTTTTGCATGATCTAATTCATAATCTATACTGCTTTGGCCATTTTCTTTAATGGTTCCGAGGATAGTCGTCTTTTCAGATGCTCGTACTTTGATCTCCCGGCTTTGATTAGTTTTGATTCAATTGAAGTTTACATCTTCGTGGTTTGAGGTGCTTGGCTTGATGCTTTGCGTTTGGTGCTGATAATTATTATTTGGTGTTAATTTGGCTTTTGATGATTGTGCAGTTTGTGTGGACTTTGGAGGTCAAAGATGTACAACGGGATTGGGTTGCAGACCCCTAGAGGGTCCGGGACTAATGGTTACATTCAGACCAACAAGTTCTTTGTGAAGCCCAAGACTGGTAGGGTCGCTGAGACCACCAAGGGATTTGAGGGGGACCAGGGCACAGCTGGTGTCACTAGGAAGCCCAACAAGGACATTCTGGAGCATGATAGGAAGCGACAGATTGAGCTCAAGCTCGTTGTGCTTGAGGACAAGCTCACTGATCAAGGATATTCGGAAGCTGAAATTGCTGAGAAGCTGGCAGAGGCTAGGAAGACTCTCGAAGCAGCCGCTGCTTCTGAAGCTGATGGAGGACCGGGTGCCATTACAGTTGCTGATAAAAGGTGATCTCTCTTTCTTTTTCTCATCAGCATACATTAACATGGACAAATAAGTATTGGCATGAGCAGTATAATATGAAAAGATTCTAGTCAGACGCCTCATAGTGTTTTAGGAGAGTTTCCTTGCTTGAATTTGACCTCCTATTCTTTTTATTATTTTGTTTCATATTTTTGTTCAATGTTCAATGGACTGTAGCAATTGCAACTGCTTATATTATTCTTCCTGTAACTTTTTCTATCTTTTGGGATTAAAGAATTCTTGATTTTGGACTTGTTAATAAGGGGTGCGAATTGTGATCTTTTACCCCCTCCCAACCAAATCGATTTCTTTTAAATACATGGTGCTATCCAGAGTTAAATGTGTTTGGTATATACTTTTTCAGGGTGTCTGACACCCAGACACACCAAATTGCTGCTAGAAAGGAGAAGCAGATGGAAACATTCAGGGCTGCCCTTGGCATAGGCCTCACCCAAGAAAATGCTGAAGAGATAGAGGAGGAACCTAAAAGAGCCCAGAAAAGTGGTCAGCCTGACAGACGGGAACATGCTTTTTTGGACAGAGAATATAGTAGGAAGAAACAGGATGAAGAGAAGTTGAGATCCGACAAGGATGATGAGAAAAAGGTTCCTGCTAAAGATGCGAAGAACAGGAAGGCAGATGGCAAAATGGTGAAGGATAGCGATGATTCTTCAGACTTGGAGAGCAGTGGGCAGCGAAAGAAAAGAAGTCAACGGAAGCGCCGCAGAAGTTCACGCAGAAGTAGATCAAAGAGTGGTTCTGACACTGAGACTGGTGAATTAAAGCGTGAGAAATCAAAGAAACACAAGAGTAGGAAATATGAGTCTGAAGAATCTGATTCAGATACAGACGGTGACCATGCTGGCAAGGCCCGTTCTAAAAAAGAGGCTGAGAAGTATAGGAAATCCAAGAAGCACCACCAAAGCAGAAAATATGAGTCCGAAGAATCAGATTCTGCCACAGATGATGGTGATGCTGTTGCTGATGAGCGATCTAAAAAAGGTGCTGATAGGTATCGGAAATCTCATCGACATTATGATTCTGATGATGGTAACTATGGTGGAGGTTCACGTAGGTCTATGAAAGAGCAGCATATTAGAAGCAGCAAACATAATGACTCTGAGGATGACTTTGACAGAGAAAGACAGCATGAAAGACAAAAAGACCTTCACAAGGGACAGAGAGATGAACGGAGCCGAGTGCTTGACTCTGAATTAAATGATCAAGGTAAGGGTTCTGATGTTAGGCTTGAGAAAAGCAGGAAATATGGGATGGATAGGGACTCTATTGACAGATCTGTTAAGCATAGAAAGGTGGAAGTTGCGAAGAAGCAACAGAGGAAGCAAGATGATCGTTATTCTGATTCTGATTCTGGCAGCGATAGCAAAGCACACAAGCGCCAAAGTGGGCGGCACGATTCTTCTGATAGTGACTCTGATAGCAGTTATGATCAGAGAAAGGATGGGAAGACCATAGGAACAGGAAAACCAGTTCAAAAGGCACTCCTGTCTTCAACCTCTAGTAGTTCTAGTGATGATTCTCATGATTTGAGTACTGACAGCAGTTCCAGTGATAGTTCTGATGGTTATAAGCATGGCAAATCTGTGGGAAGCAGTAGGTTGGGAACTGCAGCTGCTGGGACTGAAGAGGATAGACAAAGAAGTGGACCCCGAAAGGATCACGAATCTGATGCATTGAAGAAGTTGGGAGATACATATCTGTCCAAGAAGGATGATTCTGAGAAGCACAATAGAAGAAGTGAGGTTTCGAGAGGTTATGATCATGATGGACAAAGGGATGATCGCATCGGATCACGCAGATCCAGTGGGAGGAGGGATGATGATAATAACCTGAGTGGTGGAAATTATGGGAGAGAGGATGGGCGTAGTGGAAGATGGGGGGAGGATAAGGACTATGAAAGGCATGGAGGAGAGAGAAGGCATGGCCGGGATGAAGAGGTGCATGAAGGGAGAAGAAGTGCAAGGAGTGATGAGTATTATACAAGGCAGGTGAAGGATTATGGGGATGGGCAGCTTGCCAGTAGAAAGCGGGGTGCAAGGGAGGAAGAGGATCGTGATTACAGAGGCCATGACGCAGACTCTAGAATGGAGTCTAGAAGGGGTGATGATTATTATGCAAGGCAGGTGAAGGATTATGGGGATGAGCAGCTTGCCAGGAGAAAGCGAAGTGCAAGGGAGGAAGAGGACCGTGGTTATAGGGCCCGTGACTCGGACTCTAGAATGGACTCACACAAGAGATCTCGATATGACGAATCTAATAGGTCAGAAGGAAGGAGATCTGAGCGTGAGTTTCGTGATTCTCATGACAAGCGTCGTGACTAGATTGGTTCCGAATGTTTTCCGGATGGCTGGTAGGTTTCAATTTTGCCTCTTTGTAGAATCCTTGGACGTATCAGGACTGAAGTCCTATTACTCGGAAATATTGCTCCTTTTCCTCCTCTTTTGCGATGGTTGTTAACCTTCACTTGGTTTTTTCAGGGGCTTTCATCAAACCTTTGCTGATTACTTCTGCAGCACAGCTTGTGAATGAATTGATGCTTCAATCGAGATGTTATCTCTTGCTCCAGTTGATAACTGTGACTGGGTTGTGATGAAGGTTGGAGAAAATGGAGGCTGCACAAAGTATTACGCTCAACCAGTGTCCTCAAGATTCCTCCGCCTTTTATGTAAGAGTGTGAGACTTGTCCTGTTTTTGTACAACTTGGTTTCCAATTTGCTAGCTGTTGCTGCTTTGCTGGAGTTAATGTGCCTTGTCAGGTTCTTTAACAGTTGCTTGTTATATCATATCCAATACTTAGAACTTCGCATGTGCTGAGTTATTTGGGCGAGAGATGGTTATTTCTTTGGGTGGTTGCGATCTTCTGGATGAATGGCATGGCTGAAACAGTTGCCTTGATAATCTAGATGGCGTATCAATGAACAAATGTGGACCAGCGTTCTTTGATTTCTCTCTCCGCTTCAAGAATGTCAAAATAAACCATAGCAGGTGAGAGCCTTGTGCTGCTATTGATCAAATTGTTCATAGAAGTGGTTCTGAAAGCTCCATCTCGTTTGAGCCCTGCTGCGGTTCCTCAGGTCTTTGGAACCCCACAAAGTCCAGTCCGAGCCACTGCCAGGGCCAACACACATAGCGAGGTCCATGCCTTGACCTCCTCGCTTCTATCCGTGCCTCGGCCTCCTCGAGCTGATGGGTCAACTCTTCGACCCTGTCCCTCAACCTAGAGGCTCTTGAGTCGGCCAACCTAAGTGACCTCTCGGACGCGTCTCTTGCAGCCATGGCAGCAGCAGCAGTCTCTTCCTTGAATTTCAGCTTCTTTTCCGACTCCAGCAAACCTTGCTTCGCCTCCTCCAGCTCCTGCTTGAGAGAAGCCAGCTGCAGGCAAAACCGTAGAAGTGATGTTAGAGAAGGAAAACCATCACTGTGCTCTACTCACGGAAGTTCCAGTAACAAAGACTGAAAGATGATGTCTTCAGTATTCCTGAGATGTGTGAACTCTTAAGAATGCTATTTCAGTTCTTTCTTCGATTTCATATCAGCGAATGGCCTAATGTGGGGCTGGACACCGAGCTGTTGTACCGATCTCTAAGTGCTATGTTCAATCCGTAGACAGAAAAATTGCAACCAACCAATCGGGGAAAACCAAACCTGTGCAGATAACTCGTGCTCAACTGCCCCTCCAGCAGCAGCTTCTTGCTCTGCTGCTCCTTTCCATCTAGCAATTTCTTCTTCAGCGGTGGCAATATCCATCATCAGCCCTTCAATCTAAGAATGCCAATAAACAAAGTTAAATGTATTGAACCAACGAAAGAATGTCCCTCCCGAACGCATGGATCAGGGTAAACAATGTTCATATCGCCACTCATGCAGGCGATAATCAGATGGTGTAAATTTGAAAAGGAAATGTTGGAGAACTCACGTTTTCGTTTGCCACCCTCTCCTTCTCCTCCAGTTCATCTATCCGAAGCTGTCTGAGATCGATCTCCTTAACTTGTGCATCTATGTGCTGTTTAAGTGAACTTAATTCTGCCCTTAATCCAGCAAAGCGGCACAGACAATGGAACGATCAGTTCAGCAATATCAGATGCTTCATATGACTCAATCACCACTTCCCCATTTAGTACAAACTGAATCACTATTGAGTAGAAAAGGAAAAACACCTAGAGAAATATTTTGGACCAAATAATTGACCTGCAAGACCAAATATATCAAAGTTGCCATAAAGCATAAAGCTAAATTTGCAGGAACTGTGGTTTTGGAAATAGATGATTAGGAAAGATACCTAAGCTCCTCTATGGAATGTCTTTGATCAATAATCTCAAGTTGGGATACCTTGACTATATTCTCCAGAGCGCCAGCCTGTGAAATCCACAATCAGGAAATTCAGGATTAGGTAACAAGTACAAATTAAGATTAGTACAGATCAGGAGGAAACTCGGTCATGTTTGGAAAAGCGGAAGCTGACCAAGGTGTATATTTCATCTTGTTTCTCCAGCATTTCTGCTTCCGTGGCAGCTGGAGCCATCTTATCCCCCAAATGTTTGCTAAATTGAAAATCTATTCGAGCCTCTCTTAAGCCATTTTCAGCAACATAAAACAGTTCTTTCATTTGCAAAGATGTATCCAATGACATCCGCTTCGATAGTGCACTTCTAAGCAACGAACCAATCTGCTCTTTTTCCTTCACCAACCGATCAACTGTTTCATTGATACACTTTATTTCGAGGTTCTTCTCGTCTGTTAAATCCTTAGTCTTTATAACAGCATCCTTCATCAGTTCATAAATGGACTTCATCCCTGCTAATGATGCATGTATGTTTTCCTCAACACCCGTCTCCTGTGGGAGAAACAGGGAGACCGACAAGTCAGATTGATCCAACTTATGGGCATTGACTATCTTAATAACAGCACAAGCCTTATCATGAATCTTTGCAACAAAATCTAGCTGTTCGTTCAGAAAGGGCCTCAGTGCTTCCATCCTTGACTCCAAACCATTCAACTTCTCATCAATCTCCCCAACAAACTCTTTCAGTTCTGAGTTCTCCTTCTCCAATTGATCCACTTTTTCCATCATCACTCTTTCAGTGTCTGCCACTTTCACAATCTTCTCTCCCATTGCCTCCTCCAAACTCGCTAATGCGCTGCTCTTCTTTGCAACCTCTTCCTTCAACCTACTGATGGCTGCTTCGAGCTGTGAAACCTCAATTGCAATCTCATAGTTCCTCTGTTCCATCTGTTCTCTTGCTTCGTCTCTGGACTTCTGTGCCACATTGATCTGCCTAACAAGCTCCTCAGCAATATCATTAGTTCTTTTAATAACACCGTATGCAACAGCGGCCAGTCCCGTGTACTTCTGCGACCTGGGCAATCCCCCCACAGAGAAGTTCTTGAAATTACTCACTTTCCCAGATATCTTCTCAATGCCAGTCACGAGCATATGTGCAGACCTCTCAATCTCAGACCTCAAGTTATCTTTCGACTTCACCGCCTCCTCTAACTGCCTCATGATTTGATCCTTCTGACTCAAAGCTTCCTCTTTCGAGCGACTAGCATCCGCCAACTCCCCAGATATCTTCTCCTTCCATTGCAGAAGCTCTTCTTTCTCACGCACAGCCTGGTCCCTCTCTCTCGCGCATTCGTCCCGCTTCTTAATAACCTCGTGAGCGAACGCCTTCAGGCGGCCGACCTGGACCTGAAGCTCTGACTTCGACTTCTCCGCAGCCGAACGCGCCTCCCTCTCACGGTCCAGCTCCGCCATCAGATCGCGGAATCTCTCCACCGACAAGTCCTCCGGGGAGGGAACCGGGACGGCGACCGGCACCGGATCATCTCCTTCCACGTCACTGAGGACGGCATCAGGATCCTCGTCGCCTGCAGCCGCCATTGCAGTCCGATAATACTGGATCAGCCGCCGTTAGTCGGTCCGATCGAACACCATCGCCAGCGTCGACTGGACTGAATCCGGAACAGCTGCTCCTACTGCCCCAGCAGAAGCCAGAATCCTACAGCCGCCGGCAAGATGACAGCTTCAGCAGCCCCAGCGAGCAGTCAGAGGAAGCTCGTGCCTTCGCTCGGGATCGGAATTGGGAAACTGAACGGATTAGGATCGGAGCTTGGGAGAGAAGGAGTCAGTGTAAAGAGTGACAGACGAAGGTGCGCTGTAGCATCCAAGAAGCCGTCTCGCGCGTCTTATTTGGACGTCACTATTCAGAAAATGTGAAAAATAAAAAATAATAATATTCAGAAATGATTAATTTAGAAATTTTTTTTATTAATTCGAGCTTATTTTTGTTGTAAAAATAGTCGGACATATCCTATTTTATTCTTATTAAATATCAAATTAAAATATAAATATAAATAACAAAAATTCACCCTATCGTTAATTACTTTATCTTTACTCTAGAAAATCACATTATTTATTCAATTTTTTCTACTTGTCACCGATCATACAGACTTTCCCTTCCATTTAAAAAAATTTAGTACGAAATAAATCTTACTTTTCAGCTCGAAACGGTGGAGGGAAATCTTTTTTTTTTTGGTCGCCGGCCACGGTATCCAAGCAGGCCCCACCAGCGGTGAGATGGCATCTTTCAGCCAACCATACTTGACTAATCCGTTGGTCGCCCCGGGTCGCACGCATGGCAATGGTGGGTGAGGCTCCCAAGAGGGGTGTCTGCGTACGTGAGGTCTCGAACCTGAGACCTCCTTAAGCGGCACCGAGCTGCTTACCACTCGGCCCAACCCCTCTTGGTGAGGGAAATCATTATCCTCGTAAAATGCAAAAATGCAGAATGCGGATCGTATGATGTTCCACCAAACCCTTACCTCAGATGCACGTTCTTGACACCCCCGCAATTTCAAGATCAGGTTTAACGAGCCCTCGTCGACCAAATCCGTGGCCGATCGATAACTCGTAACTCGATACTCGAAATGCCTCCGAGATTTCTGAAGATGGGTCCTCTACGTGCACTCGCGGCACTGTTCGCATCGTGCATCTTGATGGCCCGATTGGACCCCGCCGAGGCCGCGTTCCCTGGCCCCCTCTCGACCCAGTCGAGGTGGATTGTAGACGGGTACGGGAAGAGGGTGAAGCTGGCGTGCGTGAACTGGCCGTCACACCTCCGGCCCGTGCTCGCCGAGGGCCTCGACAAGCAGCCTGCCGACATCATTGCAGGCCGCATCAGGGCCATAGGCTTCAACTGCGTCCGCTTCACCTGGGCCCTCGAGCTTCCCATGAACACCACGCTCGGCTCCCTAACCGTGGAGCGGATGTTCCGTAGCCTCGGCCTCGACGATTCCCTCGCCGGCATCGAGGCCTACAATCCGTGGATCGTAGACCTACCTCTCATGAGAGCATTCCAAGTAGTTTACATGTGACAGTAATGCACATTTCCTCGTTTCACCGTGCTGCCATATGCTAACCGATCGGGTTCGCAGGCAATGTTGTCGGTGTTCGAGCGGGGAGGGCTGATGGTCGTGCTCGACAACCACATAACCACGCCCGGCTGGTGCTGCAGTTCGAATGATGGCAATGGATTCTTCGGTGATTGGGACTTCAATCCCCATATGTGGAGGAAGGGCCTCAAGAAGATGGCTGAGATGGCTCGGAGATACCCGAATGTGATCGGCATGAGCTTAAGGAACGAACTCCGTGGCCCGAGATCAAACATCGACAACTGGTACAAGTACGTGCACATATCGAACTCGAAATTTAGTGAACTTTTTATCGGGTAACAATATGTGAGGTTGAGGAACACGGTGTGCATTCAGGTACATGCAGCGAGGTGCGGAGACAGTGCACGCAGCGAACCCTAACGTCCTGGTGATCCTCTCCGGCCTGAACTTCGACAAGGACCTCTCCTTCCTCCGCGACAGGCCAGTGAACGTGTCGTTCCCCGGCAAGCTTGTGTTCGAGATGCACTGGTACAGCTTCTCGGACGGGGTCGCGTGGAAGACAGGAGCCTCAGACGAGCTCTGCGGCCGGATCTCGGCGAGGGTGATGGACTCGGCGGGGTTCCTGGCGGCAGAGCATGACGGGGGATACCCCATGTTCGTGAGCGAGTTCGGGGTGGACATGCGGGGAACCAACGCCGGGGACAGCAAGTTCCTGGGCTGCTTCCTGGCGGTGGCGGCGGAGCAGGACTGGGACTTCGCCGTGTGGGGACTCCAGGGGAGCTACTACCTCCGGCAAGGGGTCAAGGACATGGACGAGACCTACGGGCTGCTGAACCACAGCTGGACCGGCGTGAGGAACACGACCACCTTGGACAGGATCTCTTCCCTCCAGTCACCTTTCAGAGGTAATACATGCATGCATATTTGCTTCTTGAATACTTCACACACGCACAAGGAGGTTAACTCGTAACAGGCACGGTATTTATTATCTTAACCGAGTTTCATACCATTTAAGAAATTAATTATAATTAATTTTTTAATTAAATATATTTTATTTATACT
This sequence comes from Lagerstroemia speciosa, assembly GCA_037672795.1. Taxonomy (NCBI): domain Eukaryota; kingdom Viridiplantae; phylum Streptophyta; class Magnoliopsida; order Myrtales; family Lythraceae; genus Lagerstroemia; species Lagerstroemia speciosa. The sequence continues at coordinate 2,411,778 of CM075299.1, forward strand.
TGTAAACTATATTATTTTAAAATAGAATTATGATAAGTAAAACTGTGATATTGAATTTGAGTGTATGAATAATTGCTGAAGATAAGAGTGGAGTTAGTAGTGGGAGAAGGAAGTGTGAAATTTACTATAATACCATCATTTTACTATTTAACTAAAAGTCGTTAAAAATTCAATTTTTTATATACCAGGAATAAAATGGGAAAATAAAAACACGAGATCAAAGCTGCCTTTTATAATAATAGACGCCAAACTGTGCAACATACTGTACGTGTTAATTTAATAAAATTGATTAAAAATACATATTTGCACATAATTAAGAAAGTTACTGCAATTAGATTTTCGAGTAAGTCGATTTTTATTTGCATTTGCAAGTTATATAATTATAATAAATAAATTTGGGTATCCAAATTGAGAGCTTACGCGATCGACGAATAAGAAACTAACAAAAAAAATGAAAAATTAAGAATAAATGTAAAAGGAAAAAAAAAAAGGCCCGAGAAAAGCGAGATGGGAGTCGGTAGTAGTAGGAGAGAAAAAGAGTTGAGAATGGATTTTTGTAAATTGTACATGTCAAATTACTATTATACCCCTACTGTCTATCATTGTATGACAAAATTATTGATAACTATCCACTGTTATGTAGATGGGTATAAACGGAAACTTAAAAGTGACAAACTTTTTGTCTCTATATATATTTGCTTCCTCAATTTTATACATGCTAATAAGTACCTCGGGCAGCCTATCGGATCGAGAGTTCCTCGATCAGGAGGTGGATGGTTCGACTGGTTCGTTGTCTCCGGCGGGTGTCCTGCAAGAAGCCAAGTCCGAGGGCGGCTCCCCCGCAAGGCCCTCTGATACTTAAGTTAGAATCGAATATGATTGGGAGAGAAGAGAGGAGTGAGTGTAAGGTTAGAGTGATCTAATCTTTATCTGACCCCAAATGAGCTTATTTATAGGTCCCATTTGTACGGATGGTTGATGTCAGCGCGTCTCCCACGTGCCTAGCACGGGGGAGAGTATGGTCTGAGTAAGTTCGGTACTCGGCATGTGTTGTGTGGACAAGGTGCCAGACTTGCACCTTCGCTCCCGATTGGCTCCCGACGCCAGCATGATGGGGTTGTCTGATGTTGTTGTGCCGGAGGTACCTAATGTGTACCTTGATACCCAACACGTCCATGGTGGAGGTACCCGGCTTGTCTGGGTGTGCTTGTCATGGATATGCCGGAGGGTACCCGACATGGATATGCCCGATATGGATATGCCCGGGTACATGTCTGGTGGTGCTGAACATGCATATATTCGGGGGTGCCCAGTGTACACGTGGTTGGGTAATCCTCGTGTACCTTGTCCTCGGAGTTCGGGTCGAGTATTGGTATCCGGTTTATATCACAGACCAATACGTCAAATTTGCCAAGTCAATTCTTGGCCGATTTTTTCGAGTCTTTAATTTTTTTTTTTTAATTTACACCCATACCTGATATTTGTCCTCGGAATATTTGTTACAGGACCCGGATGGAACCAGGCGGTCCATCACCAGATTATCTTCCACCCGCTCACCGGCCTCTGCATCCAAGTGAGGTCTGCCGTCCCCAGTCCGCTCGGCCTCGACCTGTGCCACCTATCCCCGATGTGGACGTACACCGCCAACAAAACCCTAGAGGTAGCAGGCACCCACCACGTCCTCAGGTCCTTCGGCGAGGCCGGGAAGCCTGTCGAGCTAATGGTCAGCCCACCGCACCCAGCCTCGCAGTGGGACATGATCTCCGACTCGAAGCTCCATCTCGCCACCAAGGCCGAGGACGGGACAGACCTGTGCCTCGACGTTGACATCCACGGCTTCGTCGTCACCAACGAGTGCAAGTGCCTCGGCAGCAGCGACCCCGCCTGTGACCCGGCGAGCCAGTGGTTCAAGCTGGTTGACTCCACGACGGTATTAATACAGAGCGACCTACCAAGTATTGAGTTACCGTAGTTGTTGCTAGATGTGGACACTGTACCACACACGAATTCTATTATTTAATTAAATTAGTGAGTTTAAAAAGGAAATAGTAAAGTTCTAATTGTAGCTGATGTTTTGGAGGTGTAATTTTTTGGTAATTAAACTATTGAAAAAAATATTTTTAAAAAATTTGATTGCTTGATTGATTTTGTATACCGTAAAAAGAACGGGAGAAAAAAAGGAGAAAATAAAAATAATTAAATTTTATTAATCGAAATTTAAAAGAAAAATATTGTCACATAATAACAATTTACAAAAAGACACAAGGTTACTACCTGGCCGTTTCGTGGCAACTTCCCCGAGGTTTCGGCCCAGATTGAATTCTCCAATTAACTTTTTTTAAATCAATAATTCTCTGATTATCTGTTATTATTTTAAAAGATGAGATTATTATTTTTTATTTTTTAAAATATTTTTAATTAAAATTTTACTAGTCTTTATATTGAAATAAAATTAAGTTATGGTCGTAAATTCAATTTGTATAATTATTTACTTACCACTATTTTCAATCACATTTTCAGCATTTTAAGTATTTAATTTTAAAATTAAATATATATTATTTTACTTAAAAAATTAATTATATATAATTATTCTCTTTCATTATATATATATGAATGGATATTTCCAGTTAAATTAAAACAAACGAACAACCCCTCTACTCTTGCGTTACGACATTGTCTTCCTCTCTCTCTCTCTCTCTCTCTGCGTCTCTCGATATTCGTTCTTCTCCAACCTCTCGGACACACACACACCCGCACACACTGCAGAAACCTCCGCTTCTTCCCGGTCTCATTTCATCCCATCTGAGCTCTACCTATTAAACGGAGGCCGGAAGATGCGGTGGCTCGAGAATTAGTCGCCTGCTCCGCCGGCTCATGCGATGAACCGATCTTCCTTCGTCTCCTCTCCAAGCATGGGTTCCGCATCCCCAACAACAATCCCCTGCGCTTCCTTTCCCTGCTCTCGCGTCAGAACGTTCCCGATTTCCGCGGTCTCTTGTCAGCCGGGACGGGCTTCCCTCCGGCCAGCTGAACACCAAGGATCGAAGCTCGGGCTAAGATCGTCGAGGTCGAATCACAGACCTTCCGTCTGTCTGGCCCCGCGTAGCTCGAATGCGCCCTGCGGCATCTCTGCCTCCGACAGGCTCGCCCTCCTCGTCTCAGAATTCAGGGCCCTGTCGGAGCCCATCGACCGGGTCAAACGGCTGCTGCACTACGCCTCGATCCTCCCAGAGTTCGAGGAGTCTGCGCGCGTCGACTCTAACCGGGTCCAGGGGTGCACGACCCAGGTGTGGCTCGATGTCGGATTTGAAGGTCATTCATCCTCATGCGGCGGCAGGATGATGTTCCGGGCAGACAGTGATTCGGAGATCACCAAGGGGTTCTGCTCGTGCCTGATCTGGGTGCTCGACGGGGCGGGGCCGGAGGAGGTCCTGGCCGTCCGGGCCGAGGACCTGGGACCCATAAACATGGGCCTGGTGGCCCACTCAAGGGTGAACACGTGGCACAACGTACTCGCTGGTATGCAAAGGAGGACAAAGGGGCTGCTGATGATTAAGGAAAGGCATAACGGAAAGGAAGAAGATGAATTTGGGTCCTTAGCTTTAATCAATAGGAAAGGAACGGAAACTTGAAGTCATCCTAAAGCACAGGTCTGTTCCGAGACTCGAACCTGCTCGAACCTAACTTCCCGAATCTACGAAGATTCGAAGCAGTCATCTCCGAGCAATGTCATTTAATATTCAATTTGATTTCTCCCTTTCTTGTTTCGATGACCATTTCTTATCTGTTCGGGTTTCGCAGAAGATAGATTACTAGAAACCCGAAGACTGGCAGGTTGCAGACACGATCCTAGACTGTGCGCGAGATTGTTCTCCTCGCTCAAGCCGGTTTCGTCGAGGCAACGCTCTTTCTTAATCCCCCATACCCTTTGACAGTTCCTCTTGACTGTTTGCACATGGAAACTTCCATGAAGATGCATCTTGAGCTGCTACGAGAGCGAAGTTCGTGTCTTTACCGACTAAAAAATCCTGCGAGATGGTCGAAATATCCCATATTTGTGTTTATGTGTATATTAAAATGTATGGCTTTCTTCACTGCGAGCAGTCTCCCTCCCTATCCATTGGAATGCACACCCGATTGGATAAGGGACCCCCCGGCGTTGTTAAGAAACAGTAGCAAGCATACATGTTCAGTCAAAGGAAAGGCAAAAATTTCTCCTTTTAATATTGACTTACGAATGTCCCGTCTGTCATAGATGTTTTCTCTTGTGGTCCTTCCGCCTCTTGGTTGCCTTTTTCTTCTTGAATTATCTTTTGGTTCATCGCTTGTTGCATTATACTGTAATTTTGATGTCTCCTTCGTGAATTATTGGATTATGAAAAATGTTAATATCGTAATAAAAGTTCTTCTCACAGTAAATTTGGTATTACTATTGTGAAATTTTCACCTGTCCCATAAGAAGTTTAGCTCATATATATCCCAAAAGCTCAAGTTGACAGGATAGTGATATGATGTGAGATTTATTCTCAGCAACTATGTTTTGGTCAGTGTATGTTTGTAAAGTTCAGATGATTGCAAAGCTTGCTTGTCAATTTTTTTTTTTGGTCGCCAGCCACGGTATCCAAGTAGGTCCCACCAGCGGTGAGATGACATCTTTCAGCCAACCATACTTGACTAATCCGTTGGTCGCCCCGGGTCGCACGCCTGACAATGGCGGGTGAGGCTCCCAAGGGGGGTGTCTGCGTACGTGAGGTCTCGAACTTGAGACATTCTTAAGCGGCACCAAGTTGCTTACCACTTGGCCCAACCCCCTTGGTAGCTTGTCAATTATACTGTAATGTTTTCACACATACAATCTCATGTTACTGTAAATCTCAGGTAAACACAGTAATATGAAATAATCCTCAGATTGATTCTCTTTTTTATTTTATTTTATATTTTTATCATCGGAAGTAAACTGGAAGGGACTTACTTGTTCTCCACTGGTCTAGTCTGCCTGTGCTTGTTGGTCAAGCATTCGTATCTGAGACGGAATTGTATGTCGAATCTGAGCTCACCCTGCATATCCTTTTGATCTTTTAGGGAGTACCAGCCAGCGAATATCGAACGCCGGTCTAATTTTGAAGCCATCCTCAATCCGTAACTGTCATCGGGTCGGTTCTCATCCGAAATCGGGATGTCTCGTGGCTTTTGCTGTGGATCATCAGATTGCCCGCCTGCTAGAGAAAAAGAGGGCAATTTGAAGTACTTCATAACTCTTTTTGCATAGTTTGTGTAAGTTCGTGTGCTGTAACTCTTGGAATTATTACGGCCTCGTCGGTGTCATGTATTGTCGGAAATTGATGATGTGGACTTGGTAATAAGAAGGGAATGCCATGTAATTACAGTACGGTCTAAAATTCACTCTCATATAACTCGGTGAACTCGAGTTTCCCTGTTGTTTAGTTTGTGTATGTTTGATTTTTTTTTCTTTTACCATGCAGTATTCGCATTGATTAATCTCGATTCAAACTGAGTTGGTTCGGTTAGAGGCAAAATTCTTTCGATCATTAATTTTCTTTATTTATAATATACGAATCCGAAATTTTGTTTATAGAAAAGACGTTGAATCACTTCAGGTTTGCTCGCGTCTGTCCTCGTGCCTAGCTTCTCATGATATTTTCATATCGAATTGACCGGCAATCGGTACGTCACTCGGCTCGCACGAGGTCAGGAGTGGTTCGGCTAGATTCAGAGGGGTGGGACTTGGCGAGGAATTGTCCATTCAACTCGAAAATTCGTGAAATATTACGTAAATTTTGACCAATTTGTCTGTTATTTTTATTAAATCACATTATTATATCTCAATTAAATGTATTTTCTAAATCCGTTAATATTTTGGTCGTAATGATACCGGTATTAATGATAAACCATGCTCGCATGATGTTACTGTTACGGGTTAAAAAGGCGCTCACGTAATGTTCGGCCGTTTACAGTTTGTTTTTTTTTTTTTCAACGTCCTTATTAATTTGACAAAAAATTTCACCCGTTGCCTAAACTCTCATTCAGGAAAGAGTGCCCGATGATTCAAAGAATTACCTTTTTAAAATCAGTTTTTTTAACCGAAGCAAAAGAAATTAAAAAAAAAATGATTGGTGTTTGATTAGAAGAGTTAATCTGGACGGTTGTAATTAAATTTATAATTTCTCGATTTTAAATTAATAAAAGATTATATTAAATCCAATTTCTTATTTAATCGAATGTTAATCTATGTTTGATGAAAAAGAGAGGTATATATTTTGATCATAAACTCCGGATAATCGACTTCTCTTCCTCCCTCCCAAATGGCGAACTCATCTTCTTCGCATGTTATCGGAGCTCCGGCTACATTGACGGAGCCCCAGCTCCTTCGCTTCGCCAACAACACCTGAGCTGAAGTCTTGCCGTTTTCACTCTCCCCGCCCCCCTCAGAATCTCCTAATCTTCCGCACTTCTCGTCGATCTGGTTTCTGCTCTTCCGCTCTCTCCTCTCAGATCTCGACCCCACCTGAAGATGTCCAAAGCCTGGGGCAACATCGGGGCCTGGGCAGCCGAGGCCGAGCGTGCCGAGGAGGAGGAGCGCGAGGCGGCCGCTGCCGGAGCGGCAGCCGCGTCCCAGAACTTCCCCAGCCTCAAGGAGGCTGCCACCACGAAGCCGAAGAAGAAGAAGATGACCCTGACGGAGTTCTATTCTGCAGGGAATCAGGGCCTGACCCCAGACGAGATGCTCCGGCTCCCGACCGGCCCCAAGGAGCGATCCGCTGAGGAGCTGCAGTACGGCCGGCTTGGCGGCGGATTCTCCTCCTACGGACGGGCCGGTTCGATTCCTAACCGGAGCCGCGACCGTGAAGATGGGGAAAGTTCGTGGGGCGGTAGTCGGAGATCCTTTGGTGGTGGATTTGAGGAGGATCGCCGCAGTGGCCCGCCTTCTAGGGTTTCGGACTTTGATCAGCCTTCACGTGCGGATGAAGTGGATAACTGGGCAATGGGGAAGAAATCTCTTCCCTACCTGGACTCATCGAGGCAGAATCGGTACATTTCTCAAGGAGGTGGAGCATCTTGGGCTGATGAGACTGATAATTGGGCTACGGGGAAGAGGCAGCAACAACCTCCTCCTCCTTCAAGGTCCTCCACCTTTGGATCAGGCTTTCGCACCTCTGAACCAGAACCTGATCGATGGGCTCCAGGCGTGCCGCAGCAGGAACGTCCAAGGTTGGTCCTTGATCCACCAAAACGGGATCCTGCTGTCAACGAACCAATGAAAGCAAATAAGCCTAGCCCTTTTGGTGCTGCCAGGCCGAGAGAGGAAGTATTGGCCGAGAAGGGCTTGGACTGGAGGAATTTGGAGTCTGATATCGATGCTAAAAAGACGAGCAGGCCAACCAGCTCACACTCGAGCAGGCCCTCGAGTGTACATTCAAGTCGGTCAGAGAGTCAGGGGATTGATAATGTGGTGAAGCCAAAGCCCAAAGTTAATCCCTTTGGGGATGCAAAGCCAAGGGAGGTGCTGTTGGAAGAGAAGGGGTTGGATTGGAGGAAGATTGATCTTCAGCTGGAGCAACGCCGCGTGGATAGGTTTGTCCTCCGCTCAAACTTTTTTCTTGCGAGACTACTTACCTAGTATTGCGATTCGTGGATGTTATTGATGATCTATTCGAGTTTTGATACGGAGGTTTAGAATATTATGATGGGCGGTTCTGGTGGCATCTGTATTTTTGGGCTTCGCATACTCTCTGATGTTTTTGGCATTCATCTGTGATGCCTGAGTTCCAATCATTTGGATGCATGCAATAGACTTTTTGTTTTGGACCGAACCGTTTTCTCTATAAGCTCTTCTGGCCTTTAATTCGATCGAGAAACTCTGATATCATTGACAGAGTCTACTGTGGTGAAATTTGAGACGATTAGGCATTATTATTGATGATCTTTGGATCAGATGTAATTAGTGTGCTTGCAAATGTGATTATGGCACGGTCTACGTGAGGCTGCATTCAGTGGCCTCAGATTGACATTTATGGCACAAACTTTTTCCATGTGACAGAGGTATTGGTTGTTTTCAAAGATTCTATTTGAAGTAGTTCTCTTGGTTGAATTCTTATGTGAAGGAATTGTATGAGTTTGATACAGACATTTGGTTCCTTCTCAGTGTTAAACACATGGGCAGAGTGAATGGAGTTGAGCCGATTTGGAGAAATATGAATCAGCTGACTGAGTGCTCTAGGCTTGAGCTTGAAGTTCCATAAGTGATGAGTGGTTTTGTAATTGAGACCTATGTTGAGTCTTCGTGACACATAAAGAATTGGAGTCAATTTTTTCACAGGCGATAATGGGGCAATCAGCAATTTTTTTGTCCTTAGTCCTTAGCGTTTATTTCCTCCATCCCCCGACCAAGTCAACTCAATCTCTTACCTTGTACTTAGAGGAGGTCAAAAGAAATATTTGGAGGAGTGTTTATATTATTCACTCTTTAGCTTGTTTATATGGATGGATTGTTAGACAATGAGGAAATTGAGATATGCAAATTTATGCTGAGGATGTATTGCATTAGAGTTAGTTGAATATTAATGATAGTTGAAGAGGCTCAGGTACTCCATGGTCTAAAGAAATAATGTTGAATTGTTGTCATGAGATCACAGTCGAAGCTTAATTGTTATCTGTGTTATTCGCCTGCTTATTGCTGCCCAGTGTTGATTTATTTATTTGAATTTCAATTCTACACCGTCAGTCTGTTGTGCAGCCTATTAAATGGAGTATCATAAATTCCTGTTTGATTTATGTTTTTCAGGCCAGAGACAGACAGGGAAAAATCATTGAAGGAAGAATTAGACCTCTTGAAGGGAGAACTGGACAAAGAGCTTGAAATGAAAAGGAATGGTGAGTTTGCTCAAGGACCAGGCGAAGATCAATCCGATTTAAGTGACATAATATCTCAGAAAGAGAAAGAACTCGAATTGCTGATTCGTGATTTAGATGATAAAGCTAGGATCAGGCCAAAAGGGCCTGAGAGGCCGGTTCAGGGTCAGGCAGGGTAACTGGGTCTTCGGACAGACCACCATCTAGGTCAGGATCGATTGATGAGTCCCGCAGCATGGATCATAATGGCCGTCCTCCTTCACGCGGCACAGGGGATGCATGGTCACGGCCTGATAGTGAAAGAAGAGCATTTCAAGGTGGAAGGGATTGGGGATTCTTTGGCAGCAGGGACTACGATCGGTAATGTCAATTCTAACTCAAACAAATTACCTTTTGTCTATGTCTCTTTCGTCAATGTAGCTGGAAATGTTGAGCCTTTTCATTGAAGGGAATAGCCGGTCTATATCTATATAATTGATCAGTGACATCGAAATTGTCTCTATTGTCTGCAACCCTTGGCCATTGCTATCTGCATTTGGGATCTCAATTCAAGAACTGTTGTATGGTGGAGAGGCTTATTGGTCTATTTGGTCTACAGTAGCCATCGAGCAGTCAGATTCTCTCGTTTACTGATTCATGTTTTGAATAAGAGAATATGCGATGGAGTTTGCTTTTACCATTTCAGGGTTATAAGCCATTTCATATATCTGGTTTTCTGCCATCATTGTACAATATCCTATGGTTATTTTTGTTTTAAATTTGACTAGCCTCTTTTACTGACATGGGTTTTTGAGACAGATCCGTGCCTCTTCTTCCCCTTAGATTAGTCGGGATCCATTGGGTTCTAAAAACAAGGCAGTGCACCAAAATAATTAGCCTCTTTTGCTTATTCATATTTATATTTCCCATATGCAGGTCGAGGTCAGGGGACAGGTGGTGAACTACGGCAAAGCGGATTCATCAGAGCTCTCCTCTGAGTGACATAGAAGCAGATACAATTTTGCTCATCTCCATTTTGATGTGTTCCCGGTCCACCCCTTTTGCTTTTGCTCTAGGAATTTTAGAGCAGGACTTGATTCGACTCCGTGAAACATTGGTTTTTTTGCATTAGTCTAAAACCTTACTTATGCCTTTTAATACTTTGGTGACCGTGTAATCGCAAAGCTTCTGCTTTCAATTTGTTCATCTGATCCTGACAGAGACCCTGTACTATTATTCCTCAGACCTGTTTCTTGTCAATGAACCTGTTGGCCTCATCAGTTTTTCCAGTGTTATGTTGAGCTTGACTCTCTCTGCGTCACGTTTGGTTGCGGAGCAATTCATGCATTAGGATGTAGCATCGACTCTGAGAGTTGAGAAGGAAGATGGGAGATGGAACGTTCTGGAGTCCATACACGATTCATCCAGTAGTTCTATTGGATTCTGGCTCGGGACACTACAGAATGTTCTTCCACTCAGTTGAACTGCAGGGTTATGAGATGTGATCGAGTCACGTCCGGCGCATGCCTACCTGTTCAACATGAGTCTCGTGCAGACAATCATACTGTGTTTCTCATGCTAAAATTTTCTGTCGGAATTTCCGAACAGAAAATAGGAAGCAGTCCTAAGTTCCTAATGGATAACGAGATGGCCGTTAGGATCAAATTCCACCGTCCCGCGCCATCCATCCTCCTCCTCCGTTGACTGTCCCTACGGCTAAGTCAACCGTCGCTCTTTCTCATTGTACAGACCCGCGCTAGGCTAAAGTTTCATTCAGCCAGAGCCATTTGGACCGCATTGGATCTTCCGGAAGAAAACCGATCGAGTTAGCTGTGAACCTCGCCAGAAAATCGTGATGTTACTGCTCACACCTGTCCTCGGACGACCGACCTTTGAATTACTCGAGCCGCCGCGTCCCTCTTCTTCATCAAACACCTGGTTTTGTTCGAGTCAACCTTGGAAATGTTCGGTATTTGACCGGTTAGGCTTGGTTGCATTTGCTCCACGTTCAAAATCCACCTAATGTTCGGTAATCAGCCAAACACTAACGAATGTTGACTGTGTCAAACAAAAAGCTTTTGAAAAATGGGCAGCACAGAGGCAGCCGCCGTTCATCTTCAACTTTTCCGGTGTCCTCATTTATTCAATCCATCTGGAATTAATTCTTCACTTGAAAAAAAAAAAGAAAAATGTTGTGCACCAATCAGACTCCGACAAGTGAATGTCTCTTGGACTATTATTGCCAATAATCAATTTGGCTAGTCATGGTCCAAGTTATAAAGATTGACAAATTATGACATTTTTTCCAAAATTCTTATAATTGAAGCAGTTAATATAATAAAAAATAAAATACGAGAAAAAATTTTCAAAAAGGAATCTCTACTCCTTTTACCTTTTTTTCTTAAAAGTTTTTTGGCATTAATTTATTTTTTTTCCTGGAGAGCTCAAAAAAGAAAAAACGGAGTGTTATTAGGCGGTATAAAATTCCAAAACCAACGACGACCTTGCTCTCCTCCGTGGCTCTTTTCCATGCCATCTCCAGGGACCTTCCTCTTCTCTTCATTCAGGTCGGAACCGGGGATTCGACTGTTCGATCTCCGTGTTTCACCTAACTTTGTGTTCGGGCTAGCTAGCATCCGTTGACCTTGAATTGGCATCTTCTTCAGCTGGAAGCAAGCCTCGAGTTGTTTGCGCTGGCGAAAGTAATCCGGGATTACAGGCCATTTTGTATGTATTAGTTTAAGATTGAGTGGTTTTGTCGTAAAGGGCCAGTGGCACACCGTCGCTTCCCATCCGGATGCAGCCTGGGTCGTGCTTCGATGGGAAAGATGAGTTTTTTTTTAATGTCAAACTGGGCACGCGGTTGCTTGTTTTAGAGAGCAGTTGCTGTGGACAGGGAACGTGATTGCTTCCTTCTTGAATTACTTCGTGGGAAGACTTTGAGACTGTGCGGGGTCAGTGCTGAGAGAATACCGAGGATCTCGGGGGAGTTTGACTTCTTAGGTTCGTCACTTTTGCATTTTGATGTATAATATACTTCTGTATCAAATAGGGAAGACAGGGAGACTAGAGAGGCAGAGGGAGGGAGAGAGGAAAGAGCTTTTAACCCCTTGAAACCTCCTTTAGGAGGAGAGGCAGCAACTTAGAAGGGTTATCTGGCATCCCGTCTGACCTCTGTTAATTGGCAGTTCTGGGAACTCTACCCAGTTTTTTCAACCAGTGGTAGATGCTGAGTGTAATTTGTGAGGTGACGTGTAGAACATGGTTGTTACCATGAATAATGGTACAAGAAACTGGCTTTCGTTTTTTCCAGGAGTCATCAATTACAGTCATCTCACCATGCTTCTTGCTTGCACTCGATTATGTTATGCTATGAATATAGTTGATTTCTTTCTTGTAATTGTAATATACTATGGATTTATAGGTCCCCGTTGAAAACATTTGTTAAGGACCTTCACATCTGCATGAAGATCTAGGCATGTTGGAAGTCCCTCAACAAATGCACAGCACCACTTACTTCCGGATTGTATTTGATCTTTTGGCGGATACCTGTTTTGAAGACTGTAGATAACATGGGAAATCTTTCACGCAGGTTCTGACTCCTGAACTTACTGAATGGTCTTTTCACTTGTAGTGCAAAACTTCTGGTTTCATTCAGAACTCTTTCCCTAACCACCCCATTACCTACCTCATTCCCAAGCTACGAGCTGTTAATTTGGCCTGACACTGCTATGCTTGCATGTTGTTTTCTGCAGTCCAGCTAGTAGAAAGCCCACTGACAGTATGAGGATAATTTTGGCAAGCTTTGCCGGAGTACTTTTTGGTTTCTTTATTGGAGTATCATTTCCTACTCTTTCATTAACTAAGGTATACACCAATAATGTGTTTTTGTTTGTTGTACTCTTTGTAGAGTTACTTACATATTCTAATTTTTCAGTTTAATCTCTCATATACTCTCCCCAATGTTCATCTCTCAAGCTTGGATGATGAAGAGACAGGGATCTTGACTATACCAGTTTCAAATGCTACCGAATCCCCACATTTGAATGACACATCAAAGGTATACCTTCCTTCCTCAAATTCAGTTTGATAGCATAGTCATTGTTTTCACACAAAATTTAACTCATTTTACCATGAGATTTCCTACTTTGTTGCTTTCTTGTGATCCTTTAATCAAGCTGCGGCACCTTGTACCACCTACATAACATTGCCTTGATTTTACCTAAAAGAATATCTGGAATGTTTTCAGATTACCTCTAACCCATGCCTCTATATGTGAATTCTCAGCTTAATATCAGCCACTTGCCGGATATGAATTATAATTTAATAATCCTGTGCAAAATTTGGATGACAGGGCCTCTCTTCATTCCCTTTTTTGTCCATTTTTCACCCTTGAATTTATTTTTGTCCCCTTTAGATCTGGGCTCCATCGAATCCCCGCGGAGCTGAAAGATTGGCACCAAGAATTATTCGTGCTGAGTCGGACTTCTACCTGCATAGATTGTATGGTAACCCCAATGAGGTATGTTTCTGCTGCTGTGTTGACTGATGTAAAATGTTGTCATAATATCATGTTCTCTTCTAGAGCTCTTTCGAACAATGTCATAGCCATAGAAAATGTTGATGATGGAGAAAATATGCAGATTTAGATGTTAAATCTCAAGTGAATATACAGTTTTGGTGTTGTAAACATAGCTTGCTCTCCTGCATCATAAATTATTGAATATTGGCAAGTTAACCTTGTAGACTCATTGCGTTACCTTCTACAGGACTTAACCGTGAGACCAAGGTATCTTGTGACCTTCACTGTAGGTTATGACCAGAGAAACAACATTGATGCTGTTGTCAAAAAGGTGACATCTTGTCCCTCCACCCTCTGGCACTTGTTAATATGTTAGTGTATCTAAGTTTGTTTGTTCGACAGTTTTCAGAAAATTTCACGATTGTTCTGTTCCATTATGATGGGCGAACTACTGAATGGGATGAGTTTGAGTGGTCCAAGCGGGCTATTCACATTAGTGCACGAAAGCAAACAAAATGGTAAGGAGCATATGTGAACTTAATAAAGAATTACCTTTCCCCTGTTTTTGAGACTCATCTTGCTCAAAAAATGACCAGGTGGTATGCCAAGCGATTTTTGCATCCAGACATAGTGGCCCCATATGATTACATATTTATATGGGACGAAGATCTTGGAGTCGAGAATTTTGATGCGGAAGAGTAAGTAGTATATACAGCTCAAAACCTCCTTTAATACATTTTTTCATGACTTAAGTTTCACTTTGTCACTTTATGGTGCAATTAAGATACATAAAATTGGTGAGGAAGCACGGATTGGAGATCTCACAGCCTGGTCTCGAGCCAAACAGAAAGATAACGTGGCAGATGACTAAAAGAAGAGATGACCGTGAAGTCCACAAGTGAGAAACGTTTGGCTTTTACATCAAATTTCTGCACATTTAGAATTCTTTAGTTGTTAATTAATGTGGATTTCCCTCTTTGACTTTTTTCTCAGAGAGACGGACGAGAAGCCGGGGAGGTGTCCCGACCCACATCTACCTCCATGTGCAGCGTATGAATAGCTTAGTACATCATCAGCTTTAGCACTCTGTGCTGCTTAGCTCTTTTGATCTATTTATGTAATATGACAGCAGTTGTACTTGATATTTCATTCATCCAGGTTTATAGAAATCATGGCTCCAGTATTCTCAAGAGCTGCATGGCGCTGTGTCTGGCATATGCTACAGGTAAAAAGACAAAGATGCTGATGAAAAGATAAAAATGAATATCGCATTCATGAATGAAGAATTTGATTGATTTACTTTGGTATCATGCAGAATGACTTGGTCCATGGGTGGGGCCTTGATTTTGCCCTCAGAAAATGCGTAGAGGTCAGTTCCCTTCAAGTTTGTTTACCTAAACAAAATTTGTGTATTAGTCATCACTAATTGCACAATCCACATATGTATGTTCATGTTCTTCACTCAGTTGATGTTATTGTTGTTACCTATTACAGCAGCCAGCCCATGACAAGATTGGTGTCGTGGATGCTCAGTGGGTGGTTCATCAATCTTTGCCCTCACTCGGTAATCAGGTAAACAAAATAAGTACTGCTTAAATTGATGGCCTCAACTCAAGAAAGCCACCAAAATGATACATGATGAGCAAAAGAAAGGAAATAAACTGAGTAATCTGTTACTGCTGGTACCATGAAGTTGTTAAAACTGTTAATTGATTTGTACTCTCTTCCTTTAACAGGGCGAACAATTTGAAGGAAAGGCGCCATGGCGAGCGGTGAGTACAGCTTCTCTGTTGATATTCATGGCCCATTTTACTTTAAACTTGGGGAAGAGTTCTCTTTTTGCATCTCCTGTGATCATACAGTCGGGGATACAATTGACTTCTTTTTCCCGGTCTTGGCTGATACGGTTTTACAGGTGAGGGAGAGGTGTCGAAAGGAGTGGTTTATGTTCCAGGATCGAATGACACATGCCGAGAGAGCTTACTTCAAGTCTTTGGGAATGAATCCTTCCAAATTGAAATCGCTGTAAGAGGGGCTCACGACTACACTGCAGAAACTAGCCCTGGAAGTGCCATTGTAGTTTTCCTTGTAAACTCAAAAATCACATAATTGTTGGTCATTCTTTTCGAACCAGATACGTACCATAACGTTGTAACAAAAACTTCATTCAGTGTAATTTTCCAAGTCGAAATAAAAGGCAGATCTTATGTGGTCTAACAGAAGACTCTTTACTCACATGGATTATGGATCCTTCACGTGTCAAGGTCTGGCCGTTCAGGTGAATGGTCTCTGTATAGCTCACTCGAGACTGTGGCTGCCCTATCTATTCACCGGGGTGCGAAGATCAGAACTCACAGCTAATGATTTGAAAGGCAGGAAAAATACAATACAGGTTCATTTATTATGATCAATACAGTAAGGAACCTTCCACGAGTTACCCATCTAAATGGGTTCTTATTCGCATTGAATGCTTAGGTCGGTTATTGTAGGTCCAAGTCTTGATGGACGTTCCCTTGCTCAGCTCAAACTTCCTGTGCTCCATCCTGATGAACTCCCCCGCTTCTTGATCGACATTCTCCTCAGAGACACCCTGCCTGTTCTCTTCTTGTGTCTGTGATGGAGTGGGATTGTACTTGTACTCCACGACCCAAACCCGAACCTGAACTATCCTAACTTGCTCACAGTCTTCATTTACGTAGACCATGAGGGTCCCAGCACTGTGGTGAGAGACATGCCCGAACCTATGTGTAGAGAGCAGCATCCTTTTCGTTTTTTGGATATTTTATATGAAGCTTCAAGATTAGAACTGGTATCCGATAATAATTCCAGTTCTCTTTATAAAGGCCTAACAGGTTGCTGTTCTCGACAATGAGAGAGAACCTTTCCGGCATCACTTCTGGCCGACCTTTGTCAAATTGCAGAAAGTGGAGAGAGATATATGGAGAGGGACTCATCTTCTTTCCCTCGCAACTTGGACAATTACTGGGGCATAAGGCGCTTGTAAGGTGCAAATTTTGAACCCATTTGGCGGGTGGAACCTCTGAACATTACAGGGATCTTAGCTTATCATGATATACCAGGCGGAAAACTTGCAAAGCATGATGAACAAGCGGTTCGTTCAACCGAACATAAACGTTTGATTCTACTCCGGTCATGGCTTGGATATAATGTTTCCCTTTTCCGGGAAATTGCCATGAATGCAGAAAAGGAGATGATGCCTTTGGTTTTTACACTGAAGCGGATAGTTTTGCCGCTCACACGTGGAAGGATTGATTGCAAATGCAACGATGATCTGTGATGAGAAAAGGATCGAGAAACCGGGCGTGGGGCCTCACCTGAAACTGTTGCTTGGAGCTTCATTTGGATTCAGACCGTGCTGGCTTGATACAACATAGACTTGGGAGATTTTATCTGCTCGGTAATAGTACGAACATCTGATGCACGGCGAGTTACCTTCAAAAGAAGTACGAAACAGAAACGCCACTGAATTATTTAAAAACAAAAACTGAAAATGTTCTGGTGCTGATTATCCTGCTGTCAGTGATATTCCAGCGCACGCCAGGAACTTCAGACACGCATGAAGACCTGGTTCCGGAGATTATCCCTCTGTTGAATCTCACAGAAGAATTCATCTTCGAGCACAGTGGTTGTTGTTCCTGAACGATCTGATTGAGTATTTCCACGAACTGATTGATCTTGTTTGTATTCAGGACACCAAATAGAAGCAAAGAGCCGTGCACTTGAAGCATCGTGTATCATCTCCAAGACCACCAGGCAACACATGCATGTAGAAAGAGGCTGCTATAGTAACATAAATCATTCCCCTACTGCCACTTGCGCTCCTCATACTCTATCCAGTAGTTGTGCTGTTGCTTGAACTTGAAGATTCTGCTCACCATTTTTCTCTTAATCTGCCGTTTTATTTGGACGCTATCCCCCTGAGTTTGTGTGTTTTGCTGTCATTCCGGATCTTTGATTTATAGGAATTTGGATCCTTTTGTAGACTAGAGTTCTTTTTGAACCTTATTCCCAACTGTCATGTTCACGGAGCCAGATGCCTTGGATCTAAAGGATAGTGGCTGAGAATTTTCTACATGGTAGATCAATCATCGATTTTCTGTGTAGTCCATTGTCAAGAATCTTCACAGTAATGCTCGGACGAACGGGGTTCATCTAATAGAATAACTGTTACCAGAAATCTCGCACCAACAGCTCAAGTGTTTAGAACTAGTCATTTACTGTGCATCAGATAAACCAAATTGCAGAAGCTACTGCAGATGAGTTAAGACAGCGGATCTATGTACTTGGACCACATGGATCGGGATTTTTGAGACCTCACACTCCAACCAAACAGGGCCGGCATTCGAAGTACGGGAAATGGTCAACAAATTGGTGGAAAAGGGGAATTTAGCAATCAAAGAATCGTTTAGCTGTGAGATTGGATAAAGTAAATTAAAACTCGGTCTATGATTGATGTGTTGCAGAGCCGGTTGCAGCAGTTCTCACAGATGAGATCTGCAAGTTTCAAAATAGTGCTGAAAGTGAACCTCCGTTTCATGTGATTCTTTGTCCTCTCCCAATGATCAGATCACATAATCACAACCATCTAATCATGGCAGAGTTTGGAATTCAAGACCCAGTGCAGTTTGAAACCCTGTCTGTTGGCCGAATCGAGCTCTTGAATTGACACTGGTTCAGCCTGGTAGAACTCGAGTCCAAGATGTTTCTTGAGCAAGAGACCAAGAACTTCCCTAGCATGAAGTCCCGACTACCAAGGTTCTATATCTCATGTCCAAGTATGCAGCAAATAGTGATCAGACATAGTTCCTCACAGGAAAAATCGATTGATATATTAATTTGATGAGCTAAGAGCTCCTGTGCCTGAACGATTTTCATTTTAACAATTGATTGTATGCATTGATTATATAATTTCAACCAAAAAGAGAAGGCTTCAGCATTAGAATGGATAGCTTATGCAACACAGCAGATCTTCATCAAATGCTGCATAACAGTAGTATTCCATCATAGATCTTATTCCATCTTTTATCTTCTTAGGGTACATAGCAAGTTGCTCTTAGTGCCCGCTCTTTCACGGCGCAAGTTTTCCTCAGAGCCCCTTCGACACCCACCCAGCTTTCGGGTGCCCGTTCATCCCGACCCTACGGTGGCCGTGTCCGGGTCCCATGCCAACGCCGTGGTCGGACCAATTGCTGTGCTCGTAATGCATCTCGTAGAAAGTCTCCTCTTCCAACACCTCCTCCTCCACCACCTCCTCCATCACCATACCACCAGCAGCGAACCGGCCTCCACCATACTGTGAGAACTTTGCAGCATTGGGCCTGCCTCCATTGACATGCCACTTTTGTCCACCCGAGCCATGGTGGCCAAGGTGGGACCAGCCATTGTTCCGGTGAGGGTACCCATTAGGCATGCACATCTTCGGGGCCCGAGGAGGCGGGGGGGCAACCTGCATGGCTTCACTCTCACAGTAATACCCGTTTCCTTCCAAGTGCTGCTTCCCATACCACTGCTTCCGTTCAAAGTCAAGCATGGCTGTTCGGGTAGACGGTCTCGCTCAACTTAGGACCAAATGGTTAGAGAATGGATCTATGCTTCTTGTTAGCTTCAAGTTTGCCCCATTTATAGCATTGAAGCTCTAGAAGAATATGAGCCTTTCCATTATATTAATGTTATTCTGAGATGTTCAGTGCTCAGTGAATAAGAGCAACTCCATCCCCAGCTATGAGAGATACCGTATTCTCTGTCCTCCAGTTCTCTGATTAAGCATGGACCCATCTCTTTTCTCATCAAGAAAAGCTTGGCCCCTTCTGGTTTCAGTGTTTTTGACTACGACCTGCTCAGTTCCCAATTCCCGGCTCCCTAAGCCGAACCAAGCAGTCCAGACCATGTCCATCCAAGAGGGAAGAAATGAAGACTGGGACATGTAGATGTCAATCAATCATTTGTTAAACAATTCAAGGGAAACTGTTCTTGCTTTTTCATCTTGGAGAATAGGGTTCCCTCCAGACTTTGGCGGTTCTTCATGTCTTCCACCTTATGAGATCAGATTGTATTAGGTCTAAGAATCTTCATATTCACCCACTACAATGGTGATTATCTTGACTCTCATTCTAGCCAGAGTATATAAATACAAATCAATGTGCACCATCTAATATCCAAAAATTCGACTGGCATAATTCAAGTTCAAACCATGACAATCTATTAAAAAGTAAAACTTTCACAATCATGAATTATCTCCACGCACAAGAATCGAACCACAAACCTTACTCAAGAAGAATAGGTACTTCAACCAGCTATAAAAATAAGAAAAAAAATGAAAATTTTTTAAGGAAAGTTGTTCAAGAGGAGACTGAGAGCTGACAGTCGGGAGGAAATAACGAAGGCGGGCATTTGCCAGCTTCTGTGACAGGGTAGCAAAGCATGTGCCTTGTCTGGTCTTTCCCGAGTTCTCTTCTTCACAAGAGTTCCTCCCTCTTTTCCTTTTTCGGGACATAAAAATTTGAAGTTGACCTCCATGTTCCAACTAAAACTAAGCACGTCCCTCGGTATTGTCTGCACGCAGATTGTCCAATTCCATCTCTCAGGATCAATGTCATGGAATGGGCAACCACTCAATATGTGTCCACCGTGATGGAAACCCAAACATTGGCACAGGTTCGGGCTGCTGAGCCACACCAGATGAGGTTCAGTTGGACCTAACGTTAGTTGATAACAATATACAAGTCTTTCAGCAAGGCTGTCTGCAGTTAGAACAGACAAAAGACAGCCCACCTCAACCTGCATCTCTGTGATCAGTACTAGAAGTCCTTGTCGATATCAGTTATTGTATCGCTAGCTAGCACCAAGTGATTTCTGAATAAGGTAATAATTCAAATGTAAGCAATCCCGACATGAGAAGAGAAGGCAAGGAAAATCTCGGATTGCCCAAGGAACCAGAACCTTTCTTGAGAAACATTCACAGTATCTGAGGCAGTAAACGGAGCTGGAGGAGTTGTGGAACATACGTGAGAGGAATCTTAGGTGTAAACTACTTTTGGAACCAATGAACTTCGTAAAAAGGCAAGTAAGATGAGCCATAATAGATCTCAAATCTTTAGTACAACCGAAAAAACATGTCATGCCAGTGGTATGCAAAAAACAGTCACCACCCCCACCACAAATTAGCCATACGTACCCAAATAACGGCGAACTCACTCTCCCAGAGAATGTTCAGCTCGAAGTCTGAAAACAGTAAAAGAGGGTTATGTACAACAGCCTCACCTAAAATCCAATGAACATCTCCCAAATCTCATGAAAAAGAATGAGAATGATACTTCGCCAGAATATCTGGAGGAGCACCAGCTGCATTGATCTGTGACTTGCCATAATCATCATCACACCATCTGTAAGTGGGTAAACACTTCATGTGGAGTCACCAGGCAGCTTCTTCTCGAATCTTTACAGGAGGAACTCGACTCTGTTTAGGAGGAATCAGCCACTTTCTTTTTCTCTCATGCAGTTCCCAGGCAATAGAAACTTGTATTTGTCTGCGTTCTCCAGGAGGTATGAGGGAGATGCACAGCCGAGAAGGAATGCGGGATGGGGCCCATCTTCCCGATTATCTCCTTGAACGTGTACTCCTCAGGGAGCATATCGAAAAGGTCCGCTCCCTTGCAGATCACCCTCTGGACTCTTTTCTCGTTCAAGTAGCGAGAGAACCTCACCCTATCGAAGTGGCTGTAGGCCTTCATCTTAAATATAAACTCTTTGATGTAACGGAAGCAGAAGCTACAGTGCCACCCCGCATCTGCTAAGATGTCATCAGTCTGACGATAATGAGCGTATCGAGTCTTCCCCGTGACGTACCGATGAACTGAAGCTCTCCAGCTGTTATTGTCCACAAGGAACTCGAAGGAATAGAGATAATTCTTGAGCCGGAGATGGAGGATTCGAGGGATATCATCGCACCATCGGAGGAGATTGATCGTGTGCCTGCTCGGTATCTCATCGACGTCTGACATTATCAGCAGATCATCATCATTGATTCCAGCAATCTTCAAAAGATGGTCAAGGGCAACTCTCTGATAAGCTTCCTCAATGAAAGGGTTCTCCTTGCTCTTGAATCTCCCTGGGACGGTCCCATAAGTGAGTCGAGGCTCCGCGAACTTGAACTTGTCTCGGTTGTGTGAAAAGAAAAGGGGTTTCGGCAATCCGGTAAAGGTTGAGTTCGACTCAAGAAGGACAAACTGCGTGACATAAGGGAAGAGCTCCTTCCACCTTACAGTGAGGATGTCGAGCTCATTGCTGAACAAGACCGCATCATAGACACGACGAGGGTATTCTCGAATTCCCCATCCATGTAGCTTGCAAAGGTTCTCCATGGACACATTATCATGGTAGTAGTGAGGGATCTCATGGAACGGTTTGGGTGGAGACTCCCACAGAGGCCGGAAGAAGTAAGTGATCTTCAGCCCGTGGACATAGATTCCGAAGATACAGGTCGGGATGAGCACAATTAGGAAGAGAATGGTCTTCAGATCCAAGCCACGGAGCATACAACGGATTCTCGACATACTGAAAGCTCGGTCTGAGTCCTGCCAATTTCCGAATGATCACGTAAGATGAAACAACGATCCCACAAAACTGATGATTCTAGCGTGTGGCTGAAGCTTATAGGTATCAGATCAGATCAGATCACCAGAAGCTCAAAGAGCTCAATTTGTACAATACCACATATTAATTGATCGATCCATATTTCATAGGAAATCAAATCAATAACACACAATCAATTGATCCAGCCAAAGGCCGCCACCAAAATGAACTGATTCAGCAGTTCATGGGCTCTAGCACATACGAACATGGCTCCGCACATGGCAAAAGAGGAAAAAGTCTAAACTTCCTATGGAGAACATGGAAGGACATCAATATCCGGACATCATCTGAACCGAACACACCACCCCCACCCCATTGTGTCAGCAATCACAAGGCTAATCAAACAGTAGGGAAAGCACAGAAATGTCAGGAGCAGACATATCAAGATCAACATCGTCCCAGGTTCTTCCTTGAAAGACAGACAAAAAAAAATCCAAGTACCTACCTGTCCACAGAGATCGCCGCAGATATCATCCGTCTTCTTAGAGCAGTAGTGCCCTCCTCCCTCATTCATCATCCACCACATTTCTCTCTCCGTCACCGTCGCTCTCCCTCTCCCTCTCTCTCGATTCAACAATGTCCACCCGACTGAGCTCCCTCCAGCAGCAGATCCAACAGCCAGCCTCAAAATCGTTCCTTTAGAAGAACCCAAGAATCGAAACTCGAACCTACAGCTCAGAAAGGCTTGATTCCCCAGGAATCTCCAGGGCAAGAAGGAAACAACCCCGAATCTTGGGGAGGCCAGAGCAGCAGGGAAGTGAAAGGAATATATCAAAGTCGAGCTAAGGGCGAAGAAGGGAAGAAAGGAAATCCGATCGGAGGCCTCTCCCTGCGAAAATGGGTGGCAGGTGTAAGGATCTAAGATGCAGCTAATTAATTTTCCTTTTTTTTTTTTTTTGGTTTGAATTCGATTCTTATGATTTTCTTCACAAAAAAAGGAAAGGTTGAGGAGATGGAAAAGAGCCGTTTCTTTCGTCTTCTACCCCACACATCCTCCTCCTCCTCCTCTCCATTATAATAATACTTTAGAAGACTTTACTGTACGGTTTCCGTTAAATAGGAGAAATTCCTAGGTATCCTATATTGGTACGTGCCATCAAAAAATATTAATTAAAATAGATAAATAAGTAGTTTAACATTAATTATTCTAATTATTTTTATAATTATTATTAATTAAAATAATTTAATAGATTATCTCTTAGGATACCATTATAATAAGAGATTATTTAAGATTTTTTTTAGTTAAAAAGGTGTCGAATTAAAAAGCATCTGTCCGAGTCACTAGATCGAAAATCCTCCTTTTAAATTATAGCAAATGAGCGAGTTGGTGTTGTTCTACCGCCTATAATTATAATTAATTAGAGTAATTTAATTGATATTTGCCAATAATGTCACTGTGAAGCAGAATTATCTAAAACTCTGTCATCTCTCTGTAGAACTGGGGCACTTGATAACTCGAAATCTTGTCCGGCTAATTCGGATTTGAACATATTAATTTTTAATCAATAAAAATTCTATATAAGTATGAGAGAGAGGTTTTACAATTAGTACTGCTATCATCTCGTGATTTAGATGTCGTGAATTCGATTTCAACAGTGAGACTTAGAAGAACCCTTTTATCCCATCTTTTTTTTTAACTATTTTTAGATTTATATATTTTTTTTGTATATAAAAAATTTGTATAAGAATCGAATACGAGATTTTAGCCTGGGGACATGGCATTGAATAATCTCAATTAATCCTTTTTTATTATAAAATAGTACCATGAAATTAAAATAAGATAAAAGGGGAATAAAAGGTACGCCGACCCCATTTCCTCTTAATTGCGGGGGCGGGAGGTTGAATTTACATTTATGCCCGCGATCTTCTCGCTTCCTCACCGGGGCGTTGTCGTAAAAGCAGGTAGTGGGGTGGGTTGCTGGGCCCCACCAACCCCCCCACGCGGTGTCCTCAACGTGCTTAGCACGTACTGCCCGCATGTCTTGCCGTGTCCCCATTGGTCTGTTGACAATAATGCACCCACCACCGCTGTCTGGTTTTCCCAGCAAATTTCCTCCCGTCCATTATCGATACGTCCGACATCTTAGAAAACTTGCTTCCGTAATGGCATTGTTCGTCTCTCATAAATCAAATGGATATGAATTGAAAATAAATAAATAGATACGTAAAGAAAATTGGAGGGATACCGATGTATTTACTTCTTATCATCATTCATCAGTCTTCATCATCACGACGGGCGGCTCTATGGGAAAAGAAAATGCACGGATGATCTATAATCGTCGATTATATATGTAATCCCAATTTCACATAAAATAATTACCAAACTACACAATTCGAATTCCATATATAATTTATATGTAAATGGAATTCTAATTACGTGCTACCAACGTGTCCAAAATGTTTGTTCTCTCGGGTCTGCACCACTGATCATCAAAAGTCCCACGGGACTATGACCAGTTTTAGTTTCAAAATTAGTCGGTCTGTTACGAAATAAAACTCTTCTAGTACGAATCAACGTGCTCGCTCAGCGGATTAAGGAATACCACCTGCTCTTCAAAACACGACTAGTCACAGTCACGGGAGATGTTGGAGCCGTCCCGTAATCCG